>VDFB02035355.1:0-89359 GCA_007258455.2 Sequoia sempervirens
GAGGTGAGTGTGAGAGAGGGAGAGAGAGTGAGAGGAGAGAAAATGAGGCAAGAGAGGAATGGGGAGAGAGAAAGAGAGTAGAGAGGGAAGGAGGGAGAGATAGAGAGTAGAGATGGAATGAGAGAGTAAGAGAGAAAGAGGGGGGAGGGAGAGAGAGTGGTAGGTAGTGGAGGGAGAGGTAGGTAGAGAGGGAAGGAGAGAGGGAGGGATAGGAGGGAAAGAGGGAAGGAGGGAAGGAGGGAGAGTGAGATGGAGAGAGAGTGGTGAGATAGAGAGTAGAGAGGTAAGGAGAGAATGAGAAAGAGAGATAAAGAGAGAGAGGGAGGTTGGTGGGAGGGAGATGTAGAAAGGGATAGGTGAGATAGAGAGAGGGAAGGAGGGAAAGTGGGATATAGAGAAAGGTGATTTAGAGAGGGAATGAGAGGGAAGGAGGGAAGGTGGGAGAGAGAGATAATGGGAGGGAAGGTGGGAGAGAGAGATAATGGTGATTTAGAGAGGAGGGAGTGAGAGGTAGGGATAGAGATAATGGTGAGATAGAGAGGAGAGAGTGAGAGAGAAAGATAGGGATGGAGAGACAGAGTGAGAGGTAGGTAGAGGAAGGGAGTGGAGAGATAGAGAGTAGAGAGGGAAAGAGGGAGGGAAGGAGATAAGTGAGATAGGAGGATGGAGAGAAAAGAGGATAGAGGGAGGTAGGTATAAAGAGGAAAGTAGAGAGGAGAGAGAGGTAGAGAGGGGTGGAGGATGCGTGAGGTAGGGAGGGAGGTAGAGGTGTGTGTGTGTGTGTGTGTGTGTGTGTGTGTGTGAGTGAGAGAGAGAGAATGGTGAGATGGAGAAAATGATCAATTGAGAGAGAAAGAGGGGGGAGGGAGGGAAAATAGTGAGAAATATTGGGAGGAGAGACAAAAATAAGGTGAGGGAGGGAGAGGAGAGATGGAGAGAAGTAGAGAGGGAAGGAGGGAGAGAGTGTTAGGGAGGGAGATATAGGTTTGTGAGAGAGAGAGATAGAGAGAGTGGTGAGATAGAGAGGAGAGAGTGAGAGGGAGGGGGAGAGAATTACGAGATAGAGAGGAGAGAGTTAGAGAGAAAGAGGGGGAAGAGAGGGATAGAGAGTGAGAGAGATATGTAGGTAGAGGGAGGGAGAGGAGAGATAGAGAGTAGAGAGGGAAAGAGGCAGGGAGGAAGAAATAGGTGAGATACAAAGTGAGGAGGGAGAGGTAGGTAAAGAGAGAGAGAGAGGGGAGATAGAGATAAGTAGAGAGGGAAGGAGATGTAGAGAGAGAGAAGAGATAGAGATAAGTAGAGAAGGGAGGGAGGGAGACATATGTAGGGATTGCTGGCAAAAAAAGGACAAACAACTCAGAGGGGGGGTGAATCAGTTGTCACAGATTTATCAAACTTTTCAACCTTAACTAGAATTATTCTGAGATTTGATGAATTAGCAATTAACCATAAACAAATATCACATCAGAGACACAAATAACACCAAGATTTTTATGTGGAAACCATGTTAGGGGAAAAACCATGGTGGATGTCAGTACACAGTATTATACCCTGTTAAAAGTATAATGAGAACAATATGGGGAATGCACTTGCATTCAGGTGCACTGCCTAGAGCTCATTGCTCAATTACAAAGGAAGGTTCACTACCTTACAGACAAACAAATTAGATCCATAGGGTGATGAACTAAAAGAATAGCTTCTCCACAAATCCTGATTATAGTTCTGGTTTAGGCACAAAAAAATTCTTCTTCACACTTCACACAAACTTCTCCACACTCTGATCTACAATCGAATGATATGATCAATATTCAAACACTTGCATTCATACACTCTCACACACAATCTCTCACATACATCTCTTCACTCAAAACAAACTTTCTTATATATTTGCAATACGGATTTACATCAACAACTCTGTCGACGAAAAATAAAATATGAAAATATAAAACATTTAAATGATGTCGGCCCAATTTACAATTCAATTTACAATGTGAAACAAACTTAGTTAGCCAGTATTGAGTTATGTCCCAAATCAATATCTTCGATCACGCTAACCATTTGAATTATGATATTCAAGGATTCACAACACGCTACATTCACCATGTCGGCCAGAAACAGGAGAACTGAACAAGCAAAGGAATAATCATGATCCACAAAAACCTTGATCAATGTGGACATACCACAAAGATATAGTATGATCTAGAAGCATCCAAAAGCATAAAAAATCATCAGAGAAACTTTCACAGCAACTAAGTTTACTGAAATCACTTCAACTTCAATCAGGAACACTAACTGGAGTGACAAAAAAACTATCAAAACACTTATTTTCACAACACAATCAAATGTTCACATGGACCTCTAAAATTTTGATGGATAGAATAGATACACTCATCATGAAACCATTTAGACTGCAACACCTGATGATCAACGTACTAAACAATTCACCTTCATGATCTCCACTAATACACTGGCAACCTGGAACACTTCCTTTTACAATTTTCTCAATATCCTCGACATATCTAGCTTCCAATACGATCAATGCTAATAGTGTTGACATCAATGACAACCACATATGAGCAACACAACTGAATCATCCAACAATCTCCCCCTTTGGCATTGATGGCAACATAGGATGTGAAAAACACCATCAACCCAACTCTTCATCAACACTAACTCCCCCTTGGATTCTAATTCTACTTTTCCACAAGAATTCTTCTCCTCTTGCTGATTTCCACATGATCTTCTGCTCTTCCCATTTTCCTCATTTTCTTTTTCACATGCTCTTCTCCCTCTTTGACATCAATGGAAAAGATAAGTAGTATTTTTCCATCAACATGCTCTTAACCACATATCTACACTTCTGACTACTCCCCCTAAGTAGTAGCCATGGAAACATCAATCTGGATTAGAATATAGCTATGATACACATGGATTGATGCATACAAATGCATCTCTAGGTTTTATCAGGGGGGGTGATTACCCCTAGCAATCCTCTGAGGTACTCAAAAGTATCTTTTGATAATGGTTTGGTGAAAATATCATCAATTTTCTCTTTTGTAGGCACATACTCTAGTCTGACTTCTTTCTCACCCACTTTCTCCCTCAAGAAGTGAAACTTTATTGATATATGCTTGGTCTTGGAGTGAAGCATCAGATTTTTTGATATATTGATCACACTTGAGTTATCATAGTATATGGCAACTGGCTCATCATATACTACACCAATGTCTCTTAGCATCTATTTCATCCACATTGCTTTAGTACAGCTATTTGACACAACAATGTATTCAGCTTCAATAGTAGACAAAGAAATGGAATTCTGCTTTTTACTTAACCAAGATACCAACTTCTTCCCTAGGAAGAAGGCACCACCACTAGTACTTTTCATGTCAGCTACATCACCAGCCCAATCTACATCAGTGTATGCACATAAAGTGAGATTATCATTTTTAGGATACCAAGCCCAAAATCAATCATTCCCTTTGAATATTTGAAGATTCTCTTAACAAAAGTTACATGAGATTCTTTTGGATCAGCCTGAAATCTAGCAACCATACATACTACATTCATAATGTCTGGTTTGGCCTATGCTAGGTAAAGAAATCTGCCAATCATTGACCTATATCTTGTTTTATTTTCCTTGGAAGAATCATAATTATGTGTCAATTTGCATCTGGTTATCATGGGGGTACCAATAGGATTTGAATCTTCCATGCCAAATTTATTCAACAACTCATTCACATACTTGGACTGTGATATGAAAATCCCATCATTTAATTGAGTGACTTGCAGACCCAAAAAGAACTTCAACTCTCCAATCATACTCATCTCAAATTCACTTTTCATTTCCTCAGCAAACTTCATACATAGATCATCATTACCTCCAAATATAATTTCATCAACAAAAACTTCAATGATTAACTCCTTATCATGATCTAACTTAAAGTACAAGTTGTTGTCAGCAGTACCTTTGTTGAATCCAAGGAGAGCTTGCTTGAGTCCATAGAGAGCTTTCCTCAGTCTATAAACCATGTCTTTCTCATCAGTTAATTGAAATCCATCTGACTGCTCAACATATACCTCTTCCTCCAATTCACCATTCAGAAAGGCTGGCTTTACATCTATTTGATAGACTTTATAGTTCTTGTATGCAGCATAGGCAAGAAACAATCTCACATCTTCTATTCTGGCAACAGGAGCAAAGGTTTCCTTGAAATCAATACCTTCCATTTGTGAATACCCTTTTCACACTAATCTTGCTTTATTCCAGACCACTTCTCCTTGTTCATTTAGCTTGTTTCGGAACAACCACTTAGTGCCAATCACATTCTTATCTTTAGGTCTGGGGACCATAATCCATGTATCATTCTTTTTGATCTACATTAGTTGTTCCTTCATAGCTTCCATACAATGTGCATCATTATTGGCTTCACTAACATTCTTTGGTTTGTTGAAAAATGAGGTGTTTTCTTAGCTTAATACTCTGTAAAACTTTAATATTTCTGATCTAAGTAAGTCTTTTCTTTGTTACAAATATTCTTTGTGGGTGATTATCTTGATTAATCCATTTTACTGTTGTAGAATGTAGACAGAAGTTGATAGAAGAACTAGACATGATATTAGAAAGATTACACAAGATGTACGTGGAGAAACCCTTTCAAGAAAAAGCTCCACCAAGAATTATTCTATTATTCAATCTCTAAATTACAATAGCTCCAATTCTTGCTTGAGAATGCTTCTTCTGTCTTTACCAATCTTCTTCACACCTGCAATAACAATTATAAAAACTCTATTCAACTTGAATGAGATATAGAGACAATATGCAACCTTGTAATCTCCAAATGGTGATAATTCCAACGCATAAGCTCAAGCCCTTGAAAAGGTACACCATATTCCTTCAAGTAGAGTTATTCAGTGAAGACTAAAGCTTACAACATGTGCAACATGCATTTGGGTGTCACAAACCGAAGCTACAACTTCTCCTTCACTTCGGTGATAATTCCAAAGCTATTCCTCAAAGATGGCGCCCTTAAGTAAAGCTACTTAACTGAGCCTTCAGAAATATCTTATCATGCATTGGAGTTAATTCCAATAAAGCATCTTGGGTGCCCAAGTTGGCTTCAAGTGCTTTATAGTTAAAACATTTACTCAACACCATTCCCAAAGAATGGCATCCCTTGTTAACTGGAGGTAGTCCCTGTATCATCATACAACTCAATGTTATTAGCCATGCATTCCAAGTTAACTGAAGCTAACTACATGCAACTCAAAATAACTAACATGCATGCAACATGCACTTGCATGTAACTAAAGATAACTTAACTGAACGAACGAACTCAACTAAAAACTAAACTGAAAAAAACTGAAAACTGAAACTGAACTTAACTGATCTTAACTAACTTCAAGCATGCAAACATCAAATCCTAACTCCTAGGATCTTTACATGCATTCAGAAGTGTTAACTGTTACTCCGTATAGTTAACTGGACACAAGGTGAGTTTCACCTTACCATGTGTGCACCCACATGCTCCTATTATTTAGGAATAAATACAAATGTCAATTTCATGATTTATTTCATCCAAATATTAATCTCATCCTAATCTTAGTGTTGTTGAACACATTCCAAGAATCTAGGAGATACATGAAATAATTAATGTTTAGGATTTGCAATTAAATGGCATCCTATTTCCAACATGGTTCAATCTGAGAAACCAGACAATGCTCATCTGCAATCCTCATTCTAGTTTGTACACCTTTACTCTTATCCCCTATAATTTGATCTTCTAAATGATTTAATCTTACATACCTTGGAATTTTTGGGTTCTACCACACTTCAGGTTCTTCTTCTCTTCCTTCTGTACTTCCACTTGTCTCTCCCTCTTGAGATTCTTGTTCTATTGGAACAATCTAGACTTGGTTCTATATCTGAATACTCTTCCCTTTGTTTGTACTGTCCTACTACTCAGCATAGTCATATCTGCAATATCTAAAAGATCTAGCATAGTCCTCATCAACTCTGACATTTGCACTTTCCACCATCTTCCTGAGTCTTTTGTTATAACACCGGTAAGCATTTCTCTTTGTAGAGTAACCTAGAAAGATTCCTTCATTGCTTCTTGCATTAAATTTTCATATATCCTCATCTCTCTTAATGTAACACTTGCTTCCAAAAATCTTGAAATATTTCACATTAGGCTTATGACCACACCAAAGCTCATAAGGAGTCTTACCAGAATTACTGTTGACATTTACCTGGTTCAAAGTATACACAACAGTGCTTACTGCTTCTCTCCAATAGATGTGAGGCATGTTTCCTTCTAACATCATTGTTCTAGCAGCATCCAGTATGGTTCTGATATTTCTCTTACCAATTCCATTATGTTTAGGGGTTTGGGAAGCAGATAACTATCTTTTAATTCCATATTCTTCACAGAAAGTATTAAATTCTTGGGATGTGAATGCACCTCCTCTGTCTGACCTTAAGCATTTTATCTTCAGACCTATCACATTCACTACCATGGCTTTGAAACTTTTGAACTTTTCTAAAGCTTCACATTTTTGTCTTAGAAAAGCTACCCATATCATCCTAGAATAGTCATCAATAACCAACATAAAATATCTATCTCCTTGTAGACTTCTTACTCTGGAGGGACCACATATATTTATATGTACAAGCTCCAGTACCCCATTTGTATGATGTTGTTTTCTTCAAAAGGTAACTCTTGTCTGTTTACCCATTTGACACTCCTTGCATATTGAGTTAGCAGGCTTCACTAACTTATGCAAATCTCTGACTGCTTGAGTGGAACTAACTTTGACAATGTTATCAAAATTTACATGAAATAACCTCCTATGCCATAACCAGCTCTCATTTATCTGAGAAATCAAGCAACTTTCATTAGCAGCACTCAAGTGAAAGATGTTACCTTTTGTCTGTGTACCTAATGCAATTATATTTCTAGAACTTCTAGTTATCTCGCACTTTCGATTCTTGAACTGAAGATCATAACCCTTGTCCACCATCTGTCCAACACTCAAAAATTTATACTTCAATACTTCAACATACAAAACATTATCAGTGATATGCTTACAACCAAGACAAATATACCCTTTTCCATGAATAAAACAAGCATTGTTGTCTCCAAATCTTACAACTCCACCATCATATTTCTCCAAGCTCACAATTTTTTTTTATCATTATTCATATGGTGTGAGCATCCGCTATCAATAACCCATTCATCTTTTTATTCAATTCGAGTTGCAAGAGCTTTCTTATCATCGATAGATTTAATGGCTTCCAAGCCATTTTCCTTAATGGAAATGAACACCCAGTCATCCCCATTTCCATCATACTCCTCATCTATTTCATTTTCTTCAGCAAAATAACACTTCTTTTGAAATTTAGGTTTGTTAGGATTAGGTCTTGGAACTCTGTCAGGACACCTCAAAGAAAAATGACCAATTTTATTGCATGAAAAACATATAAGGGGAAAATTTCCTTTATGCTTACCTTGTCCTCTGCCTTCTCTTCTTGCAATTAGTGCTTCCAACTCTTCTACTTCTCCTTCTACATCTTCAATCTATTTCATTTCTTCTTCATATTTGAATGTCTTCCTTGAACTCTCTCTCAGATCATATCTTTGATTATTTCTACCAGATACAGAGGCCTTAAATGAAAATTCAGTCTTAGGCACAAAATCACCAAATTCACTTACCTCAAAGGCAACAAGTTTTCCAATCAGCATGTCCCTTGTCACATTTGTCACTGATCTTAGCTCCTTAATAGCATGAGCTTTTGATTTGTATGAAGCAGACAATGATCTGAGCACTTTCGCTATAATTTCTTGTTCATCCATGGTACCACTGACACATCTAATACCCATCACTAGTTCATTGAATCTTTGCATAAAGGAATATATGTTTTCATCCTCACCCATCTTCAAAGTTTCATATTTCCCCTTTAAGCTTTGTAGTTTAGCGACCTTCACAAGAGCATATCCTTCATACAATGTCTCTAGCTTCTTCCATATATCATGAGTTGTCTTCAATTCCATTACATTAGTCATCTCTGAATCTATCAAAGCACTCAATAAAACTTCCTTAGCCTGAATGTTATACTCTGCTTCTTTGATCTTTGTTGCAGTAGAGGTGCCATTTGCAGGAATAACATATGCATCCTTAGTAATATTCCAGTAGGGTCCTCCAATGCACCTCAAATGACATTCCATCCTTGCCTTCCATAGAGAGTAGTTGGTTTCATCAAATATGGGATTGTCCTTCTTGAAAGATTCCATCTTGGATCACCTCAAGATTTTAAACTTCTTCAGAGGCACTAGCTCCAATACCAATTGTTGGAAAACCAAGGATAGACAACTGAGAGGGGGGGTGAATAAGTTGTCACAGATTTATCAAAATTTTCAACCTTAACTTAACTTATTCTCAGATTTGATGAATTAGCAATTATCCATAAACAAATAGCACATCAAAGACACATAGAACAATATTTTTACGTGGAAACCCTGTTAGGGGAAAAACCACGGTGGATGTCAGTCCACAGTATTATACCCTATTAAAAGTATAATGAGAACAATATGGGGAATGCACTTGCATTCAGGCACAATGCCTAGAGCTCACTACTCAATTACAAAGGAAGGCTCGCTGCCTTACAGACAAATAGATTAGATCCATAGGGTGATGAACTGAAAGAATAGCTTCTCCACAAATCCTGATTATAGTTCCGGTTTAGGCACAAAAATCTTCTTCTTCACACTTTGCACAAACTTCTCCACACTCTGCTCTGCAATCGAATGATATGATCAATATTCACACACTTGCATTCACACATTGTCACACATAATCTCTCACATACATCTCTTCGCTCAAAACAAACTTCCTTATATATCCACAATACGGATTTACATCAACAACTTTGGCGGCCAAAAATAAAATATGAAAATATAAAACATTTACATGATGTCGGCCCGATTTACAATTCAATTTACAATGTGAATCAAACTTAGCAAGCCAGTATTGAGTTATGTCCCAAATCAACATATTCGATCACTCTAACCATTCAAATTGTGATATTCAAGGATTCACAACATGTTACATTCACCATGTTGGCTAGGAACAAGAAAATTGAACAAGCAAAAGAAAAATCATCAACCACAAACACCACGATCAATGCGGACGTACCACAAAAATATAGTACGATATAGAAGCATCCAAAAGCATAAAAAACCATTAGAGAAACTTTCACAACAACTGAGCTTATTGAAATCACTTCAACTTCAATCAGGAACACTAACTGGAGTCATAGAAAAACTGTCAAAACACTTCTATTCACAACACAATCAAATCTTCATGCGGACCTCTGAAACTTTTGGTGGATCTAGACTAGATACACTCATCATGAAACCCTTTAGACTACATCACCTGATGATCAACGTACTGAATAATTCACTTTCATGACCTCCACTGATACACTGGCAACCTACAACACTTCCTTTAACAATTTTCTCAATGTCCTCAACATATCCAGCTTCCAATATGATCAATGCTAATAGTGTTGACATCAATGAGAACCACATATCAGCAACACAACCACAACATCCAACATGGAGGAGATAGAGGGGTGAGAGAGAGAGAGGGGAGAGAGTGAGGAATTGAGAGAGAGGGAGTGGACAGATAGAGAGTAGAGAGAAGGAGAGAGTGAGAGAAAAAGATGGTACAACTTGCTGACTGCTAAAATTTGACCTCCTGATTATTGAAATTTGACATGCTGATTACTGAAATTTGACTAAGTTTGAAATTTTTAAGATCTTCCAAAAACTAGAATTTTCTTTATAACTCCTAGAGATCCAGAACCACTCTCAAACATCCTGAAACTATATACATGAAATATAACTTAAAGTATAAGAAAGTAAATGTCCATATGTAAATTTCAACTTATAATTAAATGTTTATTTTATGTATATAGTCTCCCTGGTAGAGAAAGAGAAGAAGAAAGACTTCACAAACATTCATTGCAAAATTCAAGCCATTTGGCGAGTGTCAAATTTGGAGAGCGCCAAATTTGATGCTTTCCAAATGAGCTTGGTATTACCAAGCCTATTTGGCGAGCGCCAAATTTGACACTCTCCAAATTTGGGGAGTGCAATATGGCTTGCTACAGGTTTTTTTGCAATTTGGCACCAAAATTGTGTCACAAATCCATGCACTTACCCTTAATTGGCATTATTTTACTATTTTTGCATTTTTTTGCAAACTTATTCTCACATGAAAATATAAGTTATGAGGTAAGCCTACCATGTATTTTAGGATCATAAATATCATGTGGTATTCATCCATAAAACTTGGGGTTCTAAGCAATCTAGCATAATCTATTTTTCTATTTGATTTTACTTTTCCTTTCCCAACAACTGGTTTGGTAGTGGTGGTGGACATGCTTGTACAATGTGAAGTCCCTCTTAATTCCTTAATTTTTCTTAAGTCTCTCAAGTTCTCAACCCTAAACCCCAAGATTGAAAAATTAAGAAACAATGAAATGTAGGATTTTGTTGGGAAAATGTGTCTCAAATTTGCAATTAAATAAGATACTATTGATACATAAGGTAATGTTGATGTCATAACCCAATTTTATTGCATTTTAATTATATTATGGTAAATTGAATTATTGAGGAAATTTAATATGTTGAATGGAAAATATGATATTTTTGAAAAGTTTGAAAGAAGTTGACCATCGTTGACTATGTGATCTTTTTGAATTATCTTATATATTATTATGATTTGAACGTTACTGATGAATTTTGGTAAGTGAAAGTGTGTGCAGTTTTAGGGTGATAGGTTGAAGGACGAGAATACGGTTGAAGTAGGATCGTTTAGCCAGATCGAACGGTAAGTTAGATGGAATCTTGGTGCGCACACCACAAAATGACATGATAACTGCATTTGAATTAATATAGGAATTTATATTGAGCTGAATGAAATGATATGGTGACTGGAAAAGATGGACTTGTGAAATAAGTTTATACATGTGAATTGTTATTTAATTATCTATCCTAATTTTGTGTGAGTTCAAAATTGATAGAAAATGAAAATATGGCTTACCAAAAGAATGAATGTGTGTATTTTGAAAAAAGAAAAGAAAAGAAAACACTATTTCATTTAAATATTGATGCTAAAAAATAGAATGAAAGTTCATTTTTATTTCTATTATTTTAAAAATATTAGTAAATGAAACATGTCAACAATTAAAAACAAATAGATACACACACACACATATATATCAAAATGTGTACATAAATGAGTAAATGTATGTGAATATCAAATATGTAATTATATATATAAATGAATATATATATATATACACACACACACACGCACACACACACATATATATGGTATATATATGTACATATATATTTATATTTTTAAGAAAATTGAGTTCAAAATCGATATTGATCATTATTGAATTGAAGAGAAAATTTAATGAAAAACATGGGAAGATTCCCCAAGTCAAGGCTTGAAAACACATTATGGCCGATTAAATTGAAATGGATAGTGGGCGGCAATAGAAATAATGCCATAATGGAAATGACCCAACATCATGCAAAGATGTTTCTATCTTGAAATGCATATCACAGGAAAAACACAATGAATGGCATCGAGTGGTTTTGAGGCAAAAAGCAAGGAAAAAGAACTTGGTGGAAGGGAAAAATCAGCCTAAAGCTTAGGGAAAAAGCTTGATCCAAAGGTAAATTGATCCCGCATGAAAATAAGATAGATTTTATTATTATTTCCTCTACAATACTTGCAGTCTTCTTTCCATTCTGTTAAATTTTTAATAGCAACAGAGATTAAGTCTTTTCTGTCTGTAATGGATATGGCTTTGAGCCTGTGTAAATGTGTAGAATTGACCACCTTTCAGATCGCATGGCCTATCAGCCTACTTGCATGGATAAATCCTAAGTCGTAGATGCCTTATCGGCTAGCTAGCTGAGCTAGGAAAAGACTTGGAAGCCATAATGTAATCGACTATCACATAGTTCTTGCATTATGATGCTAGCCAATCTTTGACTATTGGATTTCATTATGATTGATAGAGTATTTAACATACGATAGCAATGTAGAGGATCAACTATTGATCCTATGGGGTTAGGTTTAGTACGTCTATATCTTATTTTGTTATTTTGATAATCATATTGGCTGGGCTGATAATGGGAATAGGCTTTAAACATTAGCCATATTGATGAATACTGTAGTTTTTATGAGTCATCATCCTTCTAAAAGAATGATGGAGGAATGAAGTTAGTGTTCCATATAACCTTGTATGATTCAATCTATAAGATCAACATGATATTTTCTTTAAAATAATTGTAGGTTCAACCTTGCATGTTGAAGTACATTGTTTTATACCAACATGCCATTAATGGGCACTCTCGAATTTAGCCTTTGAATTGTTAAGGAAAAATTGTATTAGTCATTAAAGGAATAAGTTGTTCCTAGAATGACTAGAGTATGCTTTGCTCATAGTTTCTTGGAACCTTTGAAAAAACAAGTTCTATCATAGAACCCTAAAAACTATTGAGACTTGTCTCATGACCAAATGATTGCTTGAGTTTCACAGCGACGAGCATGTCAATCTTAGATTCATTCTATATATAATCGCAGAATGGATTTTTTGGTATTGGTATGATGATCAAATTTCTGAATGATGGATATTTTGTTCTATAAATGTAGCATTTTTAGCCTGGTTCTAATAATGAAATTTTAATGGCATTGCCTTGTTATTGACAATTTGAGTTAGCTAAAAACAACATTGTAGTATAGTAAACAACTAATGTTCTGTTGTAAACGACACTGTTATGTTATAAAATGTAATTGTTTAGCTAGAAATTACATTGTATTGAATTGTAAATAGTGAATGTTCTGTTGTAAACAACATTGTTTTGTTATAAACTATAACTATTTAGCTGGAAACAACATTGTATCATTGTAAACAGTGAATGTTTTGTTGTAAATGACATTGTTTGGTTATAAACTATAACTATTTAGCTAGAAACAACATTGTTATATTGTAAACAATGAATTTTTTGTTGTAAACAACATCGTTATGTTATAAAAAGTGAATGATTTACTTGGAAATAGTTTTGTTCTGTAACTGTTTAGTTGAAACAACATTGTTCTATTAAAAACTGTGAACGTTTGTTTGAAATAGCTTTGTTTTGTAACTATTTAGTTGAAAATAGTATTTATCTGTTATAAACAATAAATGTGTTCATATGCAAACATCATTTGGATATCACAACTTGAATGATACAAATAGAACAATAGTATGTGAGAAATTTTTAATATAGACTTGTTCTAGATTCATTTATTTCTTGAATTTTTGACAAATGAAAATGTCAAAATGGAACTTTATTAAATGATAGCAATATGATTTAATGGTTTTATTTCAAAATGTATGCACAAATCAATAACATAAGTAGGCACATATATGTGTATGCACATAGACCTTCGTTTATGCACATACACATACTTGTGACATACCTTCTTTTGTTTCTTACTTAATTCATTCTTAAATGGATAATGATTTATGTTGAATGTAATCATGGGTCATGTGAATGATATGACTGAATAAAGTATCAAATAGTTCCATTTGAATCATGTATCTAATTTCTACTTAGTGAGAAAATAAGTAGTCTAATTTACTTTTTTGTAGACATATGTGAGAAGAATATTCTTTTACTTGATTAGAATAGTGATACCTAAGTAGACTAGAGCACCTCTAGGTAGATGTTACTAGGGGTAGATAGCTTTTATGAAATATTGTGTAGTATAAAGTTACCTTCTAGGATGGGTGCCGAAATGGAGTTTAGAGAGCATAGGTAGCTTGCTTTACCAAAACCTATTGTTTATTGTTGCAACATTTTTCTTATGCTTGGCTAAGGAATATAGTTCATTTTGTATGTATGAACTCTGATAACACTCTCTTCCATTCCTAGCATAGATCTTGCATTTTCTTTTCTAACTTGTAGATAGAAATTGCATGTTGATGTATGGGAACGCACCAGTTTCCACCTTGAAGATTGCTCTCTTTCTAAAAATTTCATGCAGGGTTGGGTACTATTCAAGTTGGAAAATTTTGGGGAAGCGTAAGCTTCATGGTTGGGTGGTAAAGAACTTCAACCATGTTCTCATCCACCAGTGGAGGCAAGCATCAATAGGAACCTTGGATGTTTACAAGACTATCTTAGTATATGATGTAACCTTGATGTAAAAGTTGTAAAATGTATTGACTTTGTGGCCTTATGAGCCAAGTCAAACTTGGATATTGTAATTTGACATTTGAATTGAATATAAAAATCTTGACTCATTTTAATTAGACTTGTGTTGCTATGATTGACTATAGCTACTTATTTATGTCTTTTTAATTTGAATATATTCATATGTCATTTGCAATAATATTAATTAAGTAATAATTTAGGATGGGTTATTACATTTGGTATCAGAGCTTAGGGTTCAACTCTAGGCCTATTGAGTCTACCATACCCTTGACTAGGGGATAGTTGACCCTTGACCAATTTTAGTTGTCCTGAGAATTGATCGAACCTGGATTGAATGTAGGTATGGGAAGGTCAAAGGAAAGACCAAAGAAAGGGAAAACCGTTAGAACCTCAGATTAGAAATACTAAATGGAAAAAAATGCTAAGACAGAGGTTCAACTTGAGATTCTCGATGACGAGACTCTAGATCAAGCCCTCACACGACTTAAGCTAGAGAGAGGCAAGAATATTGAGGAGAAGCGAACACCTAAGATCAAAAAGCTTTTCGCAATCAGAAAATGGCCTCTAGGGTGTGGAACCAATGCATCCTTGTTAACTAAAGAGAAAAAAGAGAGCCTGCGTACTCAACCAACCTCTTATATAAAATTTGATGTAAATTCAGATGAGGATCCAAAGGAATTTCCTCTTTCTAATGATGAGAAAATAGAATAATGTAATAAGAATCCTTTTGTCAAAGGGTCTATTGACCCACATTTAAATATAAATAAAACAAGATAATATTTTTGGTGTGTTCAAACGGAAGACTCCAAAATATGTTTATTATGCATGAATGTGTATGTCTTCTATGAATGAGGGATATAGGCATGTGTAAAATTATGTGATGTAGAATAATAATTTTTATTCGTAGAACCCAGTGTTAAGATGTGATAGATGTGAATGTGATGTAGGTTAAGTGTGAGTCAACATGTTGACCACTAGGTAAGAGACGGGTGGTAGTGGGACAAATAATGGACCTAATAAGAGGCTGGAATAGATTCTAGAGCTCCTAAATAGGAAAGAGGCTCACATGGACCATATGGAACAAGAGGTCTGAGTGACACATGAGGAGTAGGATCATAGGGATGCAGGAGTCAATCAAGGAGATGGTGGTCCAGGAGCAGGTCCATGAGGTTGAATTAAGGATGAGCTTGGAAAAAATCTCAAAAGAGAAGTACAACCCAAGTTCGATGGTAAGGATATCAGAGTAGGAGCGGAGGAATGGATTATTGAGATGGAAAAATACTTTGGGATTTGTAACCTTTATGACCAGACTAAATAGGAATGGGCTACATATCAACATTCGGGTGAAGTAGCCACATGGTGGGATAATGAAAATTTAGAAAGGAATCTTCAACTTGCCAAGATCACCTAGGAACTCTTCCTCCAATAATTTAGGAAGAGATGGTTACCACAACTTTTCTTCAACAAGAAGGTGACATAATTCCAAAACCTAACTCAGGGGAGCATGATAGTGACCCAGTATTGGGAAAAGTTCACCAACCTATTGAAGTATGTGCCTCAGTATTAGGGAGATGAACGTTTCCGCATCCAAAAATTGATATTGGTACTGAGACCTCACATTGGAGCTAAAGTGGATATGCATGATCCTCTTAGCATGAACAAAGTCTTCCAAAAATCCATCAAATAGGAACAAAAATTGCAACAGTTATCCAACTACCACAATAATGTATATCCTAAGTCACAGTTTGCTAACAAGAAATTTCATAAAGGAGACAAGAACCATCAAATCTATAATCTCAAGAGGGGAAGTGAGACGTAGGAGAAGGGTGAAGATGGTAATGGTGGAAAGAATAAGAAAGAAAACAAAAACAAAGGTAAGAACGACCAAAAGCAGAAGGCATTCAGAGAGGACAAGCTAGGAGGTCGCAAGGGGCCTCATGATGGATGCTATACTTGTAGAGGTGATCATTATGCCTCAAATTTTCCACAAAAATCGAAGTCACAAAAGGAAGGAAACTATCAACAGACCCAACATCACCAGATCCATGTTGTAGTGGATAACAAACAGGTAGAGTATTAGGCTTTTCCAATTCAGCTGATGGGTAAGCTCTATGGCCAATTTGTCTCTATTTTAATTGATACCATAGCTACTGAATGTTTTATAGATCCTAGAATAATTTCCAAGATACCTATTAGACCTAGATACATGGAAAACTCATGGATGGTTCAGTATGGTAATCGAGCAGAGCAGAGGGTAGATACCTATCTCTTTTATAGTAAGTTAGAGCTTCCAACCTTTCAAACCCGGGTCGACTTGTATGTGGAACCTTTAGGCTCATATGATATAATTTTGGGGATAAATTGGTTAGCCAAGCATAAGGCTATAGTGAACTGTGAGGATACGGTAGTCAATTATCTAGATGATTATGGAAACCCAGTCAAGATTTGTGGAATGCAAAGACCCTTAGAGCTTAGACAAATTTCTTCTATGCAACTCAAGAAGGCTCATCGAAAGGGATGTGCAATTTATGTTGTGCATATTAGTAACCCTGATAGTAGGGAACCATATTTAGGTGACTATCCTATTCTTAAGGAGTTCCAAGATGTATTCCTTGATGAACTAGCAAAGTTATCTCTGAAATGGGAATTTGATTTCTCTATTGACCTTGTACCAGGAACTAAGCCTCAATCCAAGCCACCTTATCGGATGACCACCACCAAACTCTATGATTTGATGGGATAGTTAATGGAATTGTTGAACAAAGGGCTCATAAGACCCAGTGTGTCACCGTCGGGAGCACCATTTATTTTTGTGAAAAAGAAGGATGGAACCTTGCATCTATGCATATACTATCAAATGTTGAACAAGGTGACCATCAAGAATTGATATCCACTCCTGAGGATGGATGAGTTGTTTGACTAGATGAAGGGAGCAACAATGTTCTCCAAAATCAATCTTAGGTCTGGGTACCATCAGTTGAGAATAAAAGAAGAATATATTCTGAAGACTGCTTTCCGAACTTAGTATGGGAATTATGAGTTCATTGTGGTACCTTTTGGTTTGAATAATGCACCAATAGCTTTCATGAACCTCATGAATAGTGTATTTAATCTTCATTGATGAAATCCTAGTTTACTCAAAGTTTGTTGAAGAGCATGATAGGAACTTTAGGATAGCTCTACAACGACTGAGAGAAAGGAATATTTTTGGGAAGCTATCCAAGTGTTCATTCTATAAATATAGTGTGCACTATCTAGGCCATATTATTTTAGCTAAAGGAGTCTCTGTAGACCCCAAAAAGATTAAGGAAATCATCAAATGTCCAGTGTCATAGAATGTGTCAGAAGTTCATAGCTTCATGGGCCTCGCAGGATACTATATGAAGTTTTTGCAAGGGTTTTCCTAGATTGCATCTCCTATTACATCACTCCAAAGAAAGGGAACATGGTTTGAATGGACTGAGAAATGTGAGTAGGCATTCTAACTCTTGAAGGAAAGGCTCATGATAGAACTAGTATTGGCCATCCTTGATCCTAATGGAAGATTCACAGTAATCACGGATGCTTCAAGAGAGGGATTAGGAGCAATATTAATGCAAGATGGACAAGTGGTAGTGTATGAATCAAGGAAGCTTAAGTAGCATGAGGTGAACTACACACCACTTGATTTAGAACTAGCCACAATAGTTCATGCCTTATAGATGTGGAGGTATTATCTCTTGGGAAAGCCATTTGAACTCAAGACCATCCACTTGGGATTGAGATATATTTTTACTCAACCAAACCTTAATGCATGATAAAGAATGTGGTTGGAATTCCTTAGTGAGTATGACTTCAGGATCAAGTATATAAAGGGAAAAGAGAACAGAGTGGTTGATGCTCTTAGTAGACAAAGACATCTAGGAGCCATGATATCAACAAGTTCTAACATGAGACAATAGGTGATACAACATATTCCAAGGGATGAGCACTATAAGAGAGTGAAGAGTGCCCTATTAGAGAACCCTTCAAATCATTTGTTTGATGGGTATGAGATCGAACCGAATGGTATTTTGTGATACCATAGAAGAATGTATATTCTAGACTTTGGAGAACTAAGGAAGTTGGTTTTAGAGGAGGTTCATAATGCACCTTATTCAGGACACCCCGAAGTATCCAAGATGATCGCAAAGTTGAGGACACTATATTTTTTGCCTAAACTCAAGGAGCATGTAGTGGAGTATGTAGCTAGATGGTTAGAGTGCCAATGAGTCAAGGCTGAGCATGCACATCCAGCCGAGCTATTGTATCCTCATGACATACCTGAGTGTAAATGGCAGGTGATCAGTATGGACTTTGTACATGGGTTGAAATTAAGCAAGAATAAGCATGATGCTATCTTGGTCAAGATTGATAAGTTGACCAATGTTGCACACTTCATTTGAGGAAACCTTAAGAATGGATCATTGACCATGGCCAAGAATTTTTTCCAGGAGATCTTTTGCTTTAATGGAGTGCCAGAGACTATCATTTTTGATAGGGATACTCAGATGGCCTCAAGATTTTGGATGACCCTGAATATTGCATTGGGAACAAAACTAAATTTTAGCTCAACTTATCATCCTCAAACTAGTGGGAAAATAGAGAGGGTGAATTAGGTAGTGAAAGACCTCCTCTGAATGTATTGTATGGACGAATAGTATAAGTGGGAAGAATATTTATCTTTGGTAGAGTTTGCTTACAACAACTCTTATGACACATCCCTAGGTATGGCACTGTTTAAGATCTTTATGGGAGAAATTTTCATACCCCCTTCATTTGGGATAAATTGGAGGACAAGATCATAATAGGACCTGAAATGCTTAAGGAAATGGAAGAATAAATGAGAGTCATTAAGAGTAGACTGAAGGAGGTAGTAGACCGATAGAAGAGTTATGCCGACAAGAACATAAATCTTAGGAAGTTCGCAACAGGGGATAATTTTTTCTTAAGATTTAAACCTCATAAAATTTCTATTGCCTTTAGAAATCCTTCCAAATTGGCCCCAAGATATGTGGGACCATTTGAAGTCTTGGAAGTGATTAACCCAGTTTCTTATAGACTAGCTCTACCACCTACTCTGGCTCAACTTCATTATGTGGTTCATGTTTCTTTGCTTAAGCCATATCATCCTGATGTAGCTCATGTGCTTGATTGACAATCCTTGCAGGTACAGGATCCAGGAGTGGTGCTTGTAGATCCCATTAAAATCTTGGATAGACACAACATGAAGTTGCGGAGCAGAGATATTACTTGTTTTAAGGTCCAATGGGACTAGTACTATGAAGACAATGCTACTTGGGAGGATGCAGAAGAAATAGAATGCTCCTTTCCACATTTTCTTTCTTAAGAAAGAAGACTTTGATAATTTTGTTTGAAAATTTTCAAGTTGAAATATTATGTTGTTATGGTTTTGAACAATTTGATTTGATGTTGAAATAGACATATATGCTTTAAATTTGATTAAATAGGCATCGTGACGATGTCTCTTCCAATAGTGGAAGGATGTCATAACCCGATTTTATTGCATTTTTAATTATATTATGGTAAATTGAATTATTGAGGAAAATCAATATGTTGAATGGAAAATTTGATATTTTTGAAAAGATTGGAAGGAGTTGATTGTCCTTGACTATGTGATTTTTTTGAATTATATTATATGTTATTATTATTTAAACATTACTGATGAATTTTGGCAAGTGCAAGTGTGTATAGTTGTAGGGTGATAGGTTGAAGGACGAGAACACAGTTGAAGTAGGATCATTTAGCTAGATCAAATGGTAAGCTAGATGGAATCTGGGCGCACACACCACAAAATGGCATGATAACTACATTTAAATTCATATACAAAATTATATTGAGCTGACTGAAATGATATGGTGACTAAAAAAGATGGACTTTTGAAATAAAAATACATGTGAATTGTTATTTAACTGTCTATCCTGATTTTATGTGAGTTCGAAATTGATAGAAAATGAAAATGTGGCTTACCAAAAGAATGAATGTGTGTATTTTGAAAAATGAAAATAAAATAAAACACTATTTCATTTAAATATTGATGCTCAAAAATAGAATAAAAGTTCATTTTTAGTTATATTATTTTAAAAATATTAGTATATGAAACATATCAACATTTACAAACATATACATATATATATATATATATCGAAATGTGTGCGTAAATGAGTAAATGTATGTGAATATCAAATATGTAATTATATACATACATACATACATACATACATACATACATACATACATACATACATACATGCATACATACATACATACATACATACATACATACATACATACATATATATATTTCTGAGAAAATTGAATTCAAAATCGATATTGATCATTATTGAATTGAAGAGAAATTTAATGGAAAACGTGGGAAGATTCCTCAAGTCATGGCCTGAAAACACATTATGGTTGATTAAATTGAAATGGATAGTGGGTGAAAATAACATTAATGCCATAATGGAAATGATCCAACATCATGCAAAAATCTTTCTATCTTGAAAGGAATATCGCAAGAAAAAAAAATGAATGGTATCAACTGGTTTTGAGGAAAATAACAAGGAAGAAGAACTAGGTGGAAGGGAAATATCAGCCTAGAAAGCTTAGAGAAAAAGCTTGATCCAGAGGTAAATCGATCCCATATGAAAATAAGATATATTTTCTTATTATTTCCTCTACAATACTTGCAGTCTTCTTTCCATTCTGTCAATTTTTCAATAGCAACAAAGATTAAGTCTTTTATGTTTGTAATGGATACAAATTTGAGCCTATGTAAATGTGTAGAATCAACCACCTTTTAGGTTGCATGGGCTATCGACCTACTTGCATGGATAAATCCTAAGTATTAGATGCCTTAATGGCTAGATAGTTGAGCTAGGCCGAGGCTTGGAAGCCATAATGTAATCAGCTGTCACATAGTTCTTGCATGATTTGGCTATCTAATTTCAGTAAAATTGATAGAGTATTTAACATATGATAGCAATGTAGAGGATCGACTATCGATCCTATGGGGTAAGGTTTAGTACCTCTGTATCTTATTTTTTTTTATTTTGATCATCATATTGGTTGGGCCGATAATGGGAATAGGCTTTAAACATTAGCCATATGTATGAATAAGCCATATGAATGAATACTATAGTTTTTATGACTCACCATCATTCTAAAGAAGGATGGAGGAATGAAGTTAGCGTTCCATATAACCTTATATGATTCGATCTATAAGATTGACAAGATGTTTTCTTTAAAATAATTGCAGGTTCAACCTTGCATGTCGAAGTAAATGGTTTTTTTTCCAACATGCCATTGATGGGCTCTCTCGAATTCGACCTTTGAATAGTTAAGGAAAAATTCTATTAGTCATTAAAGGAAGAAATTGCTCCTAGAATGACCAGAGTATGCTTTGCTCATAGTTTCTTGGAACCTTTGAAAACATGAGTTCTATCATAGAACCTTGAAAACTATCGAGACTTGTCTCATGACTGACTGATTGTTTGGGTTTCACAATGACAAGCATGTCGATCTTAGATTCATTCTATATATATAATTGCATAATGGATTTTCAATATCAGTTATATGATCAAATTTCTGAATGATGGATATTCTATTCTATAAATGTAGCATTGGTTAGCCTGGTTCTAATAATAAAATTTTAATGGAATTACCTTTTTACTGATAGTTTGAGTTAGATGAAAACAAAATTGTATTATAGTAAACAGTGAATGTTCTGTTGTAAACGACATTGTTTTGTTATAAACTATAATTGTTTAGTTGGAAACAACATTGTATCATTATAAACAGTAAATGTTATGATGTAAACGAAATTATTTTGTTATAAATTGTAACTGTTTAGATGGAAACGACATTAGATCATTGTAAACAGTGAATGCTCTATTGTAAACGACATCATTTGGTTATAAACTATAATTGTTTATCTAGGAACATAATTGTTTTATTGTAAATAGTGAAGGTTCTATTGTAAACTACATCGTTACATTATAAAAAGTGAATGATTTATTTGGAAATAATTTTTCTCTATATATGTTTAGTTGAAACAACATTGTTCTTTTAAAAACCGTGAATGTTTGTTTGAAACAACTTTTCTCTATAACTGTTTAGTTGAAAACAATATTGATCTATTATAAACAGTAAATGTGTTCATATGTCAACAACATCATTTGGATATCACAACTTGAATGATACAAATGAAACAACAGTATGCAAGAAACTGAACATAATATAGACTTGTTCTATATTCATTTATTTCTTTGATGTAATCAAAGGAGGAATCTCATTCTCATGAAAACAAATTTCAGCAACTAAGGGTTTCAATCCCACAAGATCTTCAAAATTCACAAGAAATCTTCGTAAAAAAATGGCACAAAACTGAGTTTTCACATTTCTGACCCAAACCAGGCTTCACATGACCTTCAATCTCCTTAGAAACTTAAACTCAAACAAAAAAATATTTATCAAGTCTACCCATTCACATTTTCACCATTTCTTCATTGATTGTCCTAAATTCCTAGCAACACTCCTTCAAACAATTGTCAGAGATAGCCTTCGTTACAACCCTCATATCAGGACGCTTAAAACAACATAACAAACACTCCTCATATTTACCAAGTTTGCACTTTAAATTCCTAGCAACACTCCTTCATAACAAACACTTAAAACAACATTTAAAGAGCCTACTCATGCTTAAAGATCCATCCAAAGACCCTTTTAATCAATTATTTATCAAACCCTAAGTTATAACTACCTTGATTTCTCTATTTTCTAGATTGTATATAGATTTTCAGTCAAAACTTCAATCTCTTATACATTTATCTTAATGGAATTTTGTTTGAAACTTTAAGAATAACAGAATATATGTTATGAGGATGCTTTCCACCAAAAATTAGGATCTTCTCATCATTAAATTCAAAGAAACACAAATTCTTCAGTCACTGGTTACCCTAAACAGGGGTTTGGACTGTTTCTTCAAAAATTGCAAAAACTAACTCAAAATTGAACCAATTTGCATGAAACAAACTTGTAATGGAAGGTGATTGAAAAATATACCACTTACATCCAATTAGACCTACATTCATGCTCGTACAGGGCTGTACATAGTAGAAATACATATATTTTCTGAGAAATAATGCATAAAACAGTGATTTCATTCATTCAAATTCTTATCTCCAATCACCCACACCGTACAACATGCATACAAGGCCTTTTTAAAGGAATTCCTACATGAATTTTCAGTTTCTAACTAATTTTCAACTACCTCCAAGCAACCTGGCCTTTCATCTTCCATACATTTGCATTTTTTTTGTACAATTTTGCAAGTTTTGCAACTTTGCAACATTTACATCTTTATATGATAGCTTTTAATATATTTTCAAATTTGACATAAAACACTAAACCTTGACCTCCTAGTAACCTAATCACATGAAAATGGCCCCTAGAACCTTGTTACAAGGTTGAGACACCAAAAATTGCATCAAATTTTAAAATTTCTTCAAGGAAGCATGATGTTGTCAAGATGCTCCTACATCATTCTTAAATTTCTGACAAATGAAAATGTCAAAATGGAACATTATTAAATGATAGCAATATGATTTAATGGTTTTATTTCAGAATGCATGCACAAATCAATAACATTATTAGGCACATATATGTGTATGCACATAGACCTTCATCTACGTATGTATGCACATTCTTGTGACATAACTTCTTTTGTTTCTTACTTAATTCATTCTTAAATGGATAAAGATTTATGTTGAAAGTAATCATGGTTCATGTGAATGATATGACTGAATAATGTATCATATAGTTCCATTTGAATCATGTTTCTGATTTCTGCTTAGTGAGGAAATAAGTAGTCTGATTTACTTTTTCGTAGACATATGTGAGAAGAATATTATTTTACTTGATTAGAACAGTGATACCTAAGTAGACTAGAGCACCTTTGGGTAGATGCTGCTAGAGGGTAGATAGTTTTTATGAAATATTGTGTCTAGTAGAAAGTTACCTTCCAAGATGGGTTCCGAAATGGAGTTTAGATAGTATAGGTTTGCTTTACCAAAACCTATTGCTTTTTGTTGCAACATTGTTCTTATTCTTGGCCAAGAAATATAGTTTTTTTTTAATGTATGGACTCTGTGATAACACTCTCTACCATTCCTAGCATAAATCTTGCATTTTCTTGTCTAACTTGTAGATAGAAATTGCATGTTGATGTATGGGCACACACCAAATTCCACCTTGCTAAACTTTCCATGCAGTGTTGGGTATTCTTCAAGTTGGAAGAATTCTGGGGAAGCATAAGCTTCATGGTTGGGTGGTAAAGTGCTTCAACCACATTCTCGTCCACCAGTGGAGACGAGCGTCAAGAGGAACCTTGGATGTTTACAAGACTATCTTAGTCTATGATGTAACCTTGATGTAAAATTTGTACAATGTATTCACTTTGTGGCCTTATCAGCCAAGTCAAAATTTGATATTGTAATTTGACATTTGAATTGAATATACGAATCTTGACTCATTTTAATTAGACATGTGTTGCTATGATTGACTATAGCTACTTAGTTATGTCTTTTTAATTTGAATATATTCATGTGTCATTTGTAATAATATTAATTAAGTAATAATTTAGGATGGGTTATTATAGTTGATACGTCAGTGATGGGGGTGTGGGGGGGCAATGCCCCCAAAATGAAAATTTTATTTATATTTTATTATTGTAAATCTAGACCATTCATCATTAGGTCTTAAATTTAATGTTCGATATTTTATTAGTTTCACTTTCCCTAGAAGATAACCATATTTTATAAGGGAACTGTATTACGAGTATGTATTGTGATGTATTTTGAGAGTTTGATAGCAGTCGTGTTGCCTTTGAATCTCTGGTTGGTGATACTCTTGTGAGAAGCTTGCTCTGTAAGTATATTGTAATCTTTGTGATTTCTGGATAATATATTGGGTGCCTTTTGGAGTGTGGGGTTTTCTCCTAAAAGTGGTTTTCTGACGTAAATCACTATGTTGTGGTATGCAGGATAGTTATGTTTATTTCTATTTAATTTTTGGTAACTAAAAAGATCAGTAAATTTTTGCATCATTCTCCTCTTAATATTAGTGTAGGAAGTTTTCTCGCTACCTTAGCTTTCTTACAGATTTTTGTCTTTCACTTACATAGATTTTGATTCTTGAAAAGACTAATACTAAGACACTAAAAGGTGTGGATTGGTTGTGTTGGAACTAAAAATATCTCTAGTGCATTGTAATGAGCAATCTCCCTTTGTGTTGACCATCTCACTTAAAAAAAAATTACTTAGCAGTAGAAAGTTCACTTATTTTTTTTCTTTTTCTCGAATATCAAAGTGAATGAAACGTGTTACCTCCATACTACACAATTAGTACATTATGTATAGACACTTAGAAATAAATTCAACAGTTTTCCTACATTTTTGTACCTGCTATTAATTGATTACTTTCGGTGAAAGGTGACATCATTCAAATGTTCCATCTCAAATTAATTCTTGACCATTGACCTTTGTAAATCTAACAATTATAGGGTAATTTTAGAGGTTTTTGTTTGCAAGACTAGTGCCCTATGCATTTCATTACATAATTCAACTAAACCGATCCATCAAACATTCATCAAACAATCAAGTAACTTATGATATAAATAAGTGTTTTAAGTTGTTTTAAACTTTAAAATGCTCTAGGATACAAAATCCTCATGAGATTGTGCCACATGACATCATTTCATTTCTCACAATCCTAGCCTTCGATAGAAAACCATTTGGAGACATTGAGATGAGTCCATGTGACCTTATTTTAAGGTTACATGATTCAAATATAGATCTTCTTGAATCATCTCATAGACCCACATAATCCCTTTGGAAAGCATGACATTGACACCTGTCCACTTTTGTGGTTTTGTGACAATTAACTTAAGCTTTATAAAAATATTTGTGGAAAGGAAACCTCTAAAAATGAGTCAAGTTTCAACCCTCTTTAGTTTTGTGGGTGTTGGATTCCTTAATAAAATACTTCGTTCGGATTAGGGGAAAGGTATAATAAGTTATGGGGACCATATACTAAGTGTGGGCTCACTTAAGCCATTTAATTAAGAACATGGCAACATGCACAATCTTCTTCTTAAGTGAGTGCTAGGAGAAGATCAAGAGGCCAGTAACTTAATGTTGCAAAGGAAATAATAAAATGACTAATGAAATTGGGAACCATGGGAGTAGGTTAGTGATGAATAAGAAATAAAGTGCAAGACGAAGAAAACTAGGTAGGGTTTTTAGGGCTTTTGAACCTAAATTCACATATAAACATTTTAGCAAACCCTAGCAAGAGTGAAAATATTTTAGCAAACCTTAGAAAGTGTATTCTTTAACGGTAAAACAACTACTATTTAATGGTAAAAGCCTCCAAAATATCAGGTTAAAGCCTCCCAAATCTCACTTATCATATAAAAGCTAGATAAATATTGGTTTGACAATTGGATGGGAACATTCTATTTCCATTTTTAGTGTTTTTTGTCAATTTGATGGGAACTTTATTTTTTCAAATTTGTACTACTTAATGTTTTAAATTTGCATGCAAATATTTCATAATTAGATAATACTTAATTTCTTGAGGGAAAAAATCTAGATTTTTCTAAGTTTATTTCATTCCATTATTTAGTTCACTTATTATTAAATGTTTAATCCATGTATATGCAACTATAAATTTCAACTTGTAGCCTATACATGCACAAACACATACTCTGTAACATATTAACATACATATAGTGGGTATGTGCAAGATCATCATGGAAAAAATAGGCCCTTAAGTGGTGAAAAATTCAGAAAAATCAGAGTTAGGAAACTTGACGTAAAGATTTGAATAAGTTATCTATATTATTTCAAAAATATGTAAGAATAAAATTTGTAGAAAATTGAATCTAGTTTCTAAACTACTATCTTTATTTTATAAAAAAAACATCTATTTGGTGAAAATTTGAAATTTCAATGTAGTAGTACTTAAATTTCAGGGAAAAAAATAAGAAGTAGGTGTCTGTCAGACCACCCTAACCTTAATAAAATTATAATATTTTTTTATAAGATTTTAGATATAAGTAGAGGACTCATGTCCCAATGCGATGCATATTTTTTTGTAATTTCTTTCCAAGTAAATAATTAAATATGATTTTTATATTACAACTTTTAAAAATATAAAAAATCGTATGTCCGACCACCTTAACTTGGTCAAAACTTCATGATTTTTTTTTTTAATCCTATAGTATGTGAAGCATAGAATGTAACACATGTTTTGGATTCAAAAACTGTGATATCATTTGAAAGCTATAGATGTTGTTCAATCAGCCTATCAATAAGGACTTTAGTCATAATTCAAATAGAAAATAAATAATAATTATTTATTAAATTCAAAGTAAAACATAATTTATATTGGTGGAAAGCTAAGAATGTCCTTTAAAAATCCTTTTCGTTTCATCAATTTTGGGTAAAAAAAAGTCATCAGCCACATACCCATCATATCATCACTTTTTGGCCCATCATGATCTTGCACATACCCCAGTTTTCAATCAGCATAATCTTTGAACCTACTTTGGGTACAAGTGCTAGTAAAATTAATTCTAATTACTTGTAATTTGAATAGACACTACCTATTGGATTGAAAACATCTGAGACAGTAGTAACGATTTTAGTAGTACCACTCTGATGTAGTAGTTGACCTAATCATGGAATCACAAAGCTCATTGAAGCTTTTCCACCACTGCCATCTCGAAAGCCCAATGTACATCCCAGGGTGGGTGGATGGAAGATAAGATAGAGATCCATGCCTGATTGGTGACCCAGTGGCAGAGACAGTCTAATAGCCCACCTCAGGGTGAGGTAGTTCCAGAGTATGCGACACCCCCACTAGCATGATTGGTATCCAAACAACTATAATTCCCTCCCAGGATTAATTAGCTTGCTAGAATAGGATAATTAATCCGCACAGGGAATAAGGGATTGTGGAACGAGTGACTAAGGTGGGGGGAATAGAGAGAGATGGAAACATTTTCAATCGACCAACCTATTCTTTAAGAGTCCCCCCAACCTAGTGCATGATGCCAACAACACTCCAAGGTGAGTCAGTGGAAGCACCAACAGCGGGGTATGAGGAGAGAATCGAGCAGAAGGGAAGGACCCTAGTGACAGAGCATGTTGGGAAACTAGTTAGAGATCAAGATGGAGTTCCACTTGGGGGGGATGGGGAGTATAGTTGAGCCGATTGACCCATAACTATGGCCAGAGGTGACCAAGGGAAAGGTAGGTTTCTATCTTACCATACCATGTCCAACTGAGTATTCATCTTTCCACCTACCCCCTGACTATAAAAAATTAGGCCCTATAGTTAATCCCCCTATATCTCCCTCCCACCCAAGGTGGGGTGGGAATATATAGGTGAGGTATATTATTTGTATAGTTTTGGGTTTGAACTATAATCCATTATTCCCTATGCTAATTAATTAAGTGGGAGGGAATTCTAGTTGTCTAGTTGATTCTCAGGGGCCCCTACTATTCATTGGGAAATCTTACCCCCAGAAGGTAGTTGATAACAGATGGATGGGAAGTAATAGAAAAACCAAGTGGGAGGAAGGGTTGGGTGGGAATAGAAGGCTATTCCCAGAACAATAATATAAACAGACTATAATTCCCCCCCTCCTGCTCCCTCCCCCAAAAATTTTAGTTGTGGGGGGATATTATAGCTATAGGAAGGATAGGGCTTGGGGTGGTGGTAAAGAAAAAGGTTGATAGTAAATAATAGGCCTAAGAAACTCCCCTCCATGTGAATAGGAAGACCTAAGCACCTTGGATCCTCCACATAGGTCCTCATAGGTGGGTTCATTTTTGTCCCAAGGGACGTCCCTCTACTTGCCTTGGTCCTAGGACTAGCGAATTTATTCTATATGTAACATAACCCCGCGGTAAAGTGTTCCTAGTCGTCATTATTTACTAAGCCTCAGTATAGTTATTATTGGGTGATTCCCAAGCAATAATTGCTTCCCACCCATGCCCGAACTTTGGGTGGGAGGGAATTATAGTTCCATCCCCACACATGAGTGCACATTTACTAGAACATGGTATGGCTATGGAGGTGCACCACCTTTAGGATGGTTTCCCTCTATCAAGTGCACCTCAGACGATTTACTTATGAAAGTGTTGTTGCATTTGATTGGTATTGATACCAGCGAGCAACTGACATAGATCCATTTCTATAGCATGGAAAATCCTTCACAGTTTAATAGCTATTAGTAGTGGAGTGAATCCATTTAGTGCAAATTCTGTTCCAGGGTCACCACCTTGCAAAGATCTAGCAGTTTCACTACCTATTGGATTAGCAGCATCAATAATGAATAATGAAGAAACATGAAATAATTCTTTAATGTAAATGAATAACAAAGAATAACACAACCATTTATTTTATTATAATTGAATTACATGGGAGAGTCATTGCAAATCTTGTTTGGATTGACATCTGGCTTCAAGCAGAGTACTTTGAAGCATTGAAAAGATAGAGAATTAAATGGCTTGTTGTACCTAAAATCATTATCAATATCCACTAACAAGTCACAATAAATTTCACTCACTTTTGATTAGAACTTATAAATATGTTGACACTTGTCTTCATTCTAGAGACTTTATGTAGGAATTTGGGTGTGTGGAAAATTTGTTTCAAAATAGAATGATATATAGCATTTGATATTTTTTCCACCCATGCTATGATTTTAATTGGTATACCAGTTTAATTCGCCACAAAAATATTTTATTGTTTTGAATACAAGTTTAATTTTCCAATGATAAATTTTAATTGGTTTGAATACAAGTTTAATTTTCTAATAAAAATATTTTATTGGTTTGAGTACAGCTTTAATTGACCAACAAAAATAATTTATTGGTTTGAAAACACGTTTAATTCACCAACATAAGTATTTTATTGGTTTGAAAATGTAATGTCCCTTGCTGCAAATTAAATCAGATTTAACACTTCTCCAAATACTTATATTAGAATTGCAAATATGATCAAACCAAGAAATCAGGTATTCAGGAAATTACTCCAAAAACACCATTGGGTATGTGCAGGATCATGATGGGCCAAAAAGTGGCAATATGATGGGTATTTGTAGGGTATGTGGCTAACGAATTTTTTTTTACCCAAAATTGATGAAATGAAAAGGGTTTATAAAGGAGATTCTCAGCTTTCCACCAATATAAATTATGCTTTACTTTGAATATAATAAATAATTATTATTCATTTTCTATTTGAATTACGACTAAAGTGTTGATTGATAGGCTGATTGAAAAAAAATTATACCTTTCAAACAGTATCACATTTTTTTATTCCAAAACATGTATCACATTCTATGCTTCACATACTATAGGATTAAAAAAGGAAAAATTGAATTTCATGAAGTTTTGACCAAGTTAAGGTGGTTAGACATACGAGTTTTTATATTTTTTAAAAGTTGTAATAAAAAATTCATAATTAATTATTTACTTGGAAAAAAATTACAAAAAAATATGCATCACATCCAGGCATGAGTCCTCTACTTATGTCTAAAATATTATAAAAAAATATTATCATTTTATTACATGGTTAGGGTGGTCAGACAGACATCTACTTCTTATTTTTTCCCTAAAATTTAAGTACTACTGCATTGAAATTTCAAATTTTCACCAAATATATTTTTAAAAAAATAAAATAAACCTAGTAGTTTAGAAACTACATTCAATTTTCTACAGATTCTATTCTTACATATTTTTGAAATAATATAGATAACTTATTCAAATGTTTACGTCAAGTTTCCTAACTCTAATTTTTCTTAATTTTTTGCCACTTAAGGGCCTTTTTTTTACATGATGATCCTGCATACCCCATTAAATAGCTAGAAACTTGATACAACCAAAGATAATGTATTTTACCAATTGGAATATGGTTTTTACTTCATTTTTACTATTTAATACATCTGGTAATAGAAATTTATATTTTCTACCACTATGCTCAAACAAAGAGCAATTAGGAAGCCCATACACACAGTAAACTATGACCAACTTACAAGGAAACTCTCTAAAACCCACACCAAGATTTATTATGAGAAAATAAAATTAGATACCATGAAATATCAGCAAACACATGTCCACAAATCTGTCATTAACATCTACAACAACTAAATCACTCAAACCCCAAAAACAACACTTCCACCTACAAACAAAATACAAAATACCAGAATAAACAACACCTGTTCAACACATTGGAAATTCCTATGTGAAACTAATCCTGGAGACTATCAAAACCACTGCCTTCAAGCCTCAATCCCCTAGGTTTACCAACCTTGAAGATTCTTTCTTCTTCGATTTCCCAGCCTTAGAAGAATTATCAAACCTGTGAAAGAAACATGCAAAAATAGATCCAAAAAGCAACATACAACAATAAAATACACGAAAAATATATAACCACCAATTTGGGTGCCAAAATGCCAATGCCCTAGGAAAAAATTCTTGCATGAAATGTGTGTAACTCGCGTTGCCAAGTGCAAAAGAAAAAATCAAGTGCATTTGAGGGAAATGATTTTTTTTTTCATTTCCTACACCACTTCATAAGCCAATTGATAAAAATCCATTTTTTCTTTTTCCGAAAAGCCACACCCAACTTGGATCAATTAAATACTTCATAAAATTTTGATAATTAACCTCCCAAATTATCTTAATTAATTCACCTTGAGAAAAAATTCTTTCCTGATTCCACTGAAGGAGTTGAATTGCTATTTTTGGAAACCCGATTTACTAAAAATAGTAATATTCTATTTTTTGAAATTTCAAGAAAAGGGGCATTATAGGGAAAAAAATTAATTTGCCAATGAAAATATTTTATTGGTTTAAAAACAGGTTTTATTCGTCAATGAAAACATTTTATTTATTTGAAAATAGGTTTTAATTGCCAATGAAAATATTTTATTGGTTTCAATAAAATTATAATTCACCAAGATTTTCTACAAACTTATAGCTATTACAAAATATTTGTGAATTGAATTTATATATTTTCCTTAAAAAAAGAAAAAAATCACCAATAAAATTAATATTTTTTTAGGAATTATACAAGATTCACCAAGTTTTTACACCTTTTCCTAGGGGATTTGTTAAAGTTATCCCTACAAGTTAATTACTTAAAAAGGGATCTCACTTTAAATAGAATTAAGATTGCCAATTTTTTTTTGAGAACTTAAAACAATATTTAGCTAATCCTTTATCATTCAACTAGCAACACGAGGACACCCATTTATCCTTTACACTTTTTCTTCATCAAATGCTCTTGCGACATTATTTGAGAAACAAGATGAATTTCCACAAAATACATTAATCGAACAGTAATTGATTATGAGACATGATACAAAAATATAAAAAATAATGTTTGGCTCTTTTTTTTTCCACAAAAAATAGAGACATTATCTCCTAAGTCCTAAATGTCAAGGTGCATGTGGTGAAAAAAATTAACCCACTAAAACATTTATTTTACAAGACTAATTTATAAGGATGCTTAGCTAAGTGGATGATGCTTTTAACAAAGTTTGATCTTAAGGTTGTCTCTTAAAAATTAATTAAAGGTCAAGCATTTACCAACCATTTAGATGAAGCTCCCTCACCACTAGCATTACCAAACCAAGACTCATTTCTCGATGAACATGTGTTGACATTAGAAGAAAACACAACATTGCATTTACATTTTGATGATTATAAGTGTCGAGCTAGCTCTACTACTAGGGTAATCATATTACCTCCTTCAAGTAAGCCAATTCCCTTATGATACCATCTAAACTTCCTTTGCACAAACAATATCGTGGAATATGAGGCTCTTATTACTAGTTTTCATGTAGTGTTATGTATGAACATTCAAAAAATTCATATATTTTGAGATTCTCAATTAATCATAAACCAAATTAATAGATCATATCAAGAAAAACAAGATATTTACTATTCCAATATTGTGAATTGACATTAACAATATTAAAACATTTTACCTCATATACCATAGACATTATTCCACAAAAGGATAATCGACATGTGGATGCAATGGCAAGTGCAATTCAAAAGTTAATTTGTATGAAATAGTATTGGAAAAGTATGGAACAATATTCTTTTGCCTTTGTTAAAAAGTGTCCTAAGTTTCAACAAGATAGCAATTTGATTCATGCTCCTTCTCATGAAGTATGTGCTTGAGTAGCTATTTGGCCATTTTCTATGTGGTGTTTGGATCTTATTGGGAAGATTTATCCTCTACCATATCTAGGGTATACTTTCATTGTCATGGCTATAGATCTCTTCACGAAGTGGTTCAAGGAGGTTCTTCTTTGTTCCACAATGGCTGACATTAATTATCATTTTATCTTAGATAATATAATATCACAATTTGGTCTTCCTTCAACCTTAATTATAGACAATGGTACACCATTTATAAACAAGGAATTAAAGAAGTTTTTGGAAAAAAATAACATACAACATCATTTTTTTATATCACATTATCCTTAATTGAATGGTCAAGAAGAAGTAACTAACAAAATAATTGGTTAAATTTTATACAAAATAGTTAAAAAATATAATAAATATTGACATGCTCAAATTTCTTATGTATTGTGGGCTTAATACATAAATGTTCATACAACTACTATAAGGAAACTAAGGTAGCAAAACAATTTCCTAGACTAATCTTGAGAGGAGAATAATGCAAAAATTTATAGATCTTTAACAATTACAAAAGCTTAAATAGAAATAAACATAAATATTATGCATACCACAACACAATGATTTACGTGGGGAAAACCCTTTCAAGAGAAAAACCCCAAACTCCAAAATCCACCTAATATATTATTCAAAAATCAAAAAGATTACAATATACTTGTAGATCAAGCTTTTCAAGGAGTATCACCACTTAGAGATCCAAAGACAACACGATGCATCGAACTCTCATAATACATCACCATCTTTACCTCATCCATAATACAATTCCCTCATAAAATAGGGTTACATTCTAGGGAAAGATAGGCCAAAAAGATATCCACCATTATATCTAAAACCTAATAATTAATGGTCTATATCTGCAATGTATCATTTATATAATGTATGTTAGCCATTTTTGGAGTTTCTTGAAAAAAGAAAAAAAAATTGTTCACACACACCCCACTCTCCCCACTTTCTTCCATTGTATATTACACCTATCGGTGTAACTAGGAAATATATATATATATATATATATTTCCTACAAACAATAACCTTTATATAATTGCAAGGTTGAGAAACAATTTCCCAACAAATATCCCACTTTTCCAATAACTTGCAAGAGCAACAAGAGGGAGTAAACATTGTCTCTTAATTACTAGGGGCCAAAAGGCCCATAATCTCTGAACACCATTTGAACTTCTTTGTGCTCACAGGCTTAGTTAAATAATCAATAACATTAATCAAAGTCTCTACATTAACCAACTTTACCCTACCATCTTCTACCATATCTCAAACAAAATGATACTCTACATCAATGTGCTTGGTCCTCGCATGAAATGTTGGGTTCTTGGCTAGACATATCACACTCTAACTGTTGCAATAAATTATCATTGCACCTTTTTTTATTCCAATATCTGAACACAGTCTCTTTATCCAAATGGCTTCTTTACACGCAATATGAGTAGCTACCATATACTATGCTTTAGTAGTGGAAAAAGAAACCACAACCTGTCGCTTACTCATCCAACTGATTGCACCATCAAATAAAGTAAACACATAAGTACTGGTGGATCGTCAACTATCAATATCACCTGCTTAGTCTGAATCCATATAACCATGAATATCAAGGGAAATCTTGTCTTTAGTCACATTACTATGATAACACAAGGAATAATTAGAGGTATTGCACAAATATATGAAGACTTTTTTAATTGCATCCTAGTGAACTCTAATAGGATTAGACATGTATCTAGAAAGAACTCCCACTACTTGGGCAATGTCTGATCTAGTACAAACCATAGCATACATCAAACTTCCAGCTACACTTTGGTAAGGAACTCTTCTCATGTCTTCCATCTTTGATGGAGATGTTGGACAATCTAAAATAGATAACTTTATTCCAACAAAAAAGGGAACACACAATGGTCTACAATATTACATGTTAAATCTCTGTAAAATTGAATTGACATACATACTTTGGCCAAGCCATAGCTTTTTGTTCACTCTATCTCTTTTAATTTCCATTCCAAGAATGTTTCTAGCTGCACCAAGGTATTTCATTTCAAATTTAGTAGCAAGTTGAGATTTTAGTTCTGAAATCATACCTTTCCCTTTGCCAATAAATAACATATCATCAACATATAATGCAAGAAATAAGAAACGTTCACCATCAATTTTATAATAAACACAATGATCTTATTTAGAATGCTTAAATCCAAATCTCAACACATATGTATCAAATTTTTGGTACCACATCCTAGGACTCTGTTTTAAGCCATATAAATATTTCTTCAATTTGCAAACCAACTTACTTTTACCTTTCACCACATAGTGTTCTCGTTGTGTCATGTAAATATCCTCCTCCAAGTCACCATGAAGGAAAGAAGTTTTCACATCCATTTGCTCAACCTCTAAATCATAAACAGTAGTAATAGAAAGAAAAAATATAATGGATGTCATTTTTGTAATAGGAGAGAATATCTCATCATAATCAACACCCTCAACTTAAGAGTAACCTTTTGCAACCAACCTTGTTTTTTACTTCTCAATACCTCCAACTGAACCAATATTTTTCTTGAACACCCATTTGCAACCAATAGGTTTTCTTCCTTCAGGTAATGGTACAAGATCCCATGTATCATTCTTTTTCAAAGATTTCATTTCTTCATCCATAGCGATCTTCTAGAATTCTGCATCATTCATACCTAATGCATCTTCTACAAATCTGGGTTCATCCATGTTAGTATTCAAAGAAAAAATACATCTTCAATCATCAGGTGTATACCTTTCAGATGGTTTTCTATTCCTTGTAGACCTACAAACAAGTTGAGGGGTATGTGCAGGATCATCATGGAAAAAAAAGGCCCTTAAGTGGCAAAAAATTCAAAAAAATAAGAGTTAGGAAACTTGACATAAAAATTTGAATAAGTTATCTATATTATTTTAAAAATATGTAAGAGTAGAATCTATAGAAAATTGAATGTAGTTTCTAAACTACTAGGTTTATTTAAGAAAAAAAATCTATTTGGTGAAAATTTGAAATTTCAATGCAGAAGTACTTAAATTTCAAGGAAAAAATAAGAAGTAGGTGTCTATCTGACCACCCTAACCACAATAAAATGATAATATTTTTTATAAGATTTTAGATATAAGTAGAGGACTCATGTCCTAATGTGATGCATATTTTTTGTAATTTTTTTCCAAGTAAATAATTAATTATGAAATTTTATTACAACTTTTAAAAATATAAAAATTGTATGTCGACCACCTTAACTTGGTAAAACTTCATGAAATTCATTTTTTTAATCCTATAGTATGCAAATAATAGAATTTGACACATGTTTTAGATTCAAAAAATGTGATACCATTTGAAAGATATAGATTTTTTCAATCAACCTATCAATTAGGACTTTAGTCGTAATTCAATAGAAAATGAATAATAATAATTTATTAAATTCAAAGTAAAGCATAATTTATATTGGTGGAAAGCTGAGAATATCTTTTAAAAACCCTTTTCGTTGCATCAATTTTGGGTTAAAAAAAATGTTGTCAGCCACATACCCTATACATACCCATCATATCGCCACTTTTTGGCCCATCATGATCCTGCACATACCCTGAGTTGGAGGTTCTTCCTCCTCTTCTAAAGATTTAGAGCTAGATGAGCTCTCCTCAACTTCTTGTCTATCCATCGGTCTTGATTCAACTTTCTTAGGTGTAGCAGGAAATTGAATCACACCTTCCTATTTACTTTGTTCTAGCTACAATGTAATAGAAGAAGGCTTAGTTTCTCTAAAAATAACACTTCTATTAGATATTACCTTTTACACAATAGCATCCCAAAGCTTGTATCCTTTCACACCATAACTCTATCTGATGAAGATACATTTTACAACCTTATTCTCCAACATGTTTTGCTTCTCCTTTGACACATGTGCATATGCCTTGCAACCAAAAACTCTAAGATGTCTTAATGAAGGCTTGTGACTTGACCATGCCTCTATACGAATCTTATCAACAAGACATTATGTAGGAGACCTATTAATCAAGTAATATGCAGTGACAATAGCTTCAACCCAAAAGCTTTATTCTAGGCCAACACCACTTAACATACTCCTAGCCTTCTCCATCAGTGTCTTGTTCATTCATTTTGTAACTCCATTCTGTTGTGGAGAATATGGAGTTGTCTTCTGTCTATGAATACCAAAATCTCTGTAGAATCTATCAAAATCATTACAGAAAAATTCATCACCATTATTAGTCCTCAAACATTTTATTTTTTTTCCATTATGCAACTCAACCATTGCTTTAAATTCTTTAAAGCAATTGAAAACTTCGGATTTACTCTTTATAAAATAAACCCATGTCCTAATATAATCATCAATAAATGAAACATAATATGTGGATTTACTAATTGAAGGAACATCTACAGGACCAAACACATCAGAATGAATAATATTCAATACACCACACAATTTATGAGAACTTGAGTAAAATTGAATGTAGTTTTGTTTTCCATATATGAAATGCTCACAAAAATTGAATTCAAGATTACAATAAAAAATAAATTCAATAAGGGTTTTATTTTTCAAGGTCCTTAGATGCTTTTCTCCAATGTGGCCAAGTCTTTGGTGCCATAACATAGTTTTCTCTATAGGTAACTTTGATTCAGAAGAAAGAGAACCCTTGGGTGCCCAAAAGCCATGACCATCTGTTGAAGGTGAAACCCTCACTTCTTCCAAGAACTTTCTTTTCATAGAAGTACTATTTCACTCAACAATGCATGCATCAAGCTTATACAATGTGTCATATCTGACACCTCTAGCAATCACCATAGCACCTCTGACCATGTTGTATCCTGCATTAGAAAATATTACCTGCACACTCGCATCTATTAGTTTTCTCACAAATAGAAAATTTCATGCTAAACCAGGGATATGCAACACACCATCAATCATTTTTATTCTATCATCAGGAAACCTAATTCTAACTTTACCATGACCACAAATGTCTAAATGAGAATCATCACCCAAGTACACCTTACCTCCATCAAATTCTTCATATTCAAAAAACCAATCTCTATTAAAGTTCATATGGAAAGATGCACCTAATTCAATTAACTATGCATCATTACCTACACGAGTTGCCAAAGATGCAATGAATGTGTCACCATCTTCCTTCTTAGACTCAGAATAAGAATCAAATTTCATCTAAGTTTTCTTCTTTTCTTCTTTGTATTCCTTACAAACATGTCTAGGCTTACCACAGTTCTAGCAAATAGCTTTGGAATTTCTAGGAGATTTAGATCTCCCACTGGACTTGGATTTATCACGCTTCTCATTCTTCTTTCCTTTTTCCTTAGGTCTTCCATGAAAATTTAGGGCATCCTTGGAAGTGATGGATACCTTCCTCCTCATCTCTTCAGAAATAAAAGAACCCACCACATCTTCAGTCTTCAAAATTATAGAAGTACTCATAATATCCATAATAAGAGAATCCCAAAATTAGGTGAAGAACAAAGCAAGATCTAAAATTTCTCCTCCTCATCCATTTTGACACCAATTGATTCCAATTGAGCCACCAACATATTGAATGATTCCAGGTGGTTTGTGATTCATCCACCCTCTTCCATTCTCAAGGAAAATAATTTCTTCCTCAAGAAAATATTGTTCACTAAATATTTATCCTGATACATCTCACCAAGCTTCTTCCATAGTTTTTGTGTAGAGGTATCCTCATGGACATTAATTAAAACAGAGTCTACCAAGCACAATTTGATTAAACCCTTGGCTTTATTGTCCATAACATCATATTGAGCATCCTGAGTAGGATCAGTCCTTGAAACATTCTCATCATAGCATCCCACATATCTCGATCTATCAACAGATCCTCCATCTTCAACTTCCACATCTCAAAATTATTTCTAGAAAATTTCTCAGCTTCTATTCTCCCTGATGAACTTGCCATCTAAAAATTCCTGCAACAAGATCACAAAGTATCTTTTGTACAAGCTCCCACTCAAATTTGGATTAATTGAAAAAACCTAATAACCCACAACTGAAAAAAAAGGTGATCAAGCTTTGATACCACTTGTAAGGAAGCTAAGGTAGTGGAAAAACTTTCTACACTAATCTTGAGAGGAGAATAATGCAAAAGTTTATAGATCTTTAATAGTTATAGAAACTTCAATAGAAATAAACACAAATATAATGCATACCACAACACAGTGATTTACATGGGGAAAACCCTTTAAGGAGAAAAGCCCCACACTCCAAAATATTCCCAATATATTATCAAGAAATCACAAAGATTACAATATACTTGCAGAGCAAGCTTTTCGCAGGAGTATCACCACTTAGAGATCCAGAGAAAACACTGCTATTAGAATCTCAAAATACATCACTGTCTCTACCTCAACCATAATACGACACCCTCATATAATAGGGTTACATTCTAGGGAAAGATAGGCCAACAAAATATCCACCATTAGATCAAAAACCTAATAATTAATGTATCATTTATATAATGTATGTCAGACATTTTAGGAGTTTCCTAAAAAGTTAACAAAATATTATTCACAAGCATCCCACTCTTCCCCCCTTGCTGCCATTGTATATTACACCTATCAGTGTAACAAGGATATATATATATATATATATATATATAGTTTAACTTAGTGAAAAATGTAACATCTTATTAGATAATTAGTAAGTGTTGTGTAGTTAGACCACATCATAGATAAATATTACAATGATCTAATTGATATATGTAAATGAATGATTTCGGCTTACCACTATGATGCCAGTCTTGGAATACCTTGGGAGGTTGGGGGCATGGTGTGCATTGCACTTCTGCTCTCCATGCTTGTAGATGGATGGTCTCTCAAGTGTCATAGGAACTGCTTGTGATACATGAGGATGAGACATAGGTCTCTCCTTAGGGGCATCTCTATCCTCCTCGTGCTCCTTTGAACCTCCAGCAACCACTGCAATTGGCTAATGATCCTCCTCCTCCTCATTATCTCCTCCCACATCTCCATTGACAACCTCATCCTCATGATCATCTCGATATCATGGCCATAGGCCAAGATTGCTAGTAGGATGGTCAATAAGAAATAGAAGATTAAGACATGCAATCTCCAATGATTTATTGTATGCAATATTAAATCTAACATCATCCACATCAGATACAATACATATATCACACTCTTCATTGCTTGGGTCACTCAAGTGGAAATATGTGATGGTAGGATAGGGTATGTCTTGTGGTTTGGTAGCACTGCGATTCTATCTTAGATAGATAGAATGAATAATAGATTCTATTTGAGGGAAATAGAACTATCTCATCACTTGATTATAGTAGAATGTCATAATAGGATATTTTTAGTAGCACCCAAGTCCTTCATATCAAATTCGTCAAAAATCTTAATCTAATCTTGATATTCATCACCTTGTTGTTACCCATAAGCAACCTGTCATCAACATATAAGACAATAATTAATATTTGATCATCAATAAACTTAATATCAATACAATGATCCTCCTCACTCCTAATAAAACCAAAACTCAATGCAAAGGCATCAAAATTATTGTATCAAATCCTATTTGACTAATTTACACCATATAATAACCATTTTAACCTAAAAACCAAGTGTTCTTTTCCTTTCATAACACAACCATCAGGCTATCACATATAAATATCAACCTCAAGATCTTTATGCAAGAGATTTGTTTTAACATCCATTTTCCCAATTTCAAAATTACAAGAAGCAACAATAGATAATAAGAATGTAATAAAAGTCAAATTAGTAACAGGAGAGGAAGTTTCACAAAAATAAACCCCCTCTCTTTGGGAGTAGCCCTTGGCCACTAGTATGGCCTTGTACCAATCTAACTAATTATTTATTCCAATTTTATTTTATATACCCACCTACAACCAATGGACTTCCTTTGTGAAAATTAACAAGATCCTAGATGTCACAACTATCTAATTTGTCATCATCTCCTCCTTCATGGCCTCCATCCAAGACTCACTTTCCTTTGAAGAGAGAGCCTCCCCAAAATATCTAGACTCATTGTAAGTACTTAATAAATTAGAATACACAAGAAAATCTGGTGAGCTGTACCTATCAACTAGATTTTACTATCTTGTGGAACTTCTTAAGGTAAGAGTAATGGGTTGTGTTTGCTCTTCTATATGATCATCCTACACATCATCTAAATTTTTTGAAACCCATTCTTCTCGATCCTCTGATCCATCTGATTTTTATTTCACATGTGCATCCTCATTTTCTTTTCTTTTTTTGTCTCAAAGTGCACAATTTTAGTTTTTTTATTTTCTCCTTAGGTTGATCTTCACCTGAATAAGCTCGAAACTCCCTAAAAATCATATCTCTAGAATAAGCCATTTTTTGGATTAGAGGATTCCAATTCTTATAATCTTTTACTTTCTCACCATAACCTACAAAGATGTATTTCAACTTTTGGATCCAAGTTGGATAGTTTTTCTTGAGGCACATTAAGAAAAGCCTCACAACCAAAGACCCTTAAATGTGAAATATAAGACTTTCTACCTATCCACACTTCATGAGGAGTTTTATCATTAAGAGTTAGACATGGATATCTATTAATCAAATAACAAGCAGTACTTACAACATCTTCCAAAAAGCACCAATATAGCTTAACACAACTTCACATACTCCTAACACTTTCAATTAAGGTTCAGTTCATTATTTATACTACATTTTTTAGGGAGTATAAGGATTAGTCTTTAAAAAAAAAAACTATGTACTCACTAAACAAATTAAATTCCCTAGAATAATATTCAACCTCATTATCAATTCTCAACACCCTTATATTATAATCTATTTTTTTCTCAACTAAGGATTTAAATGCCTTAAAATGAGTGAAAACTTCATATTTTGCATGCATAAAACAAGCAAGTTGTTTCTCTTGGTTAGCAATTCAAAATAAAATTCTTACTAGTGAAAAACTAGCTAAGTTAGGAATTGCAGCTCCTTTTAAATGTGTGCTTTGTGAAAAAGAATTGGAAGACATTAATCATCTTTTTCTTAACTGTCTAGTTGCACAAATTTGTTGGATGTTTGTGATTGGTAAGGTGAAATGGGTGACTGCTTTACCAAACACAGTTTGGAAGCTTTTTACAAGCTGGCCATACTTGTATAAGTCTTCCTTTTTTTCATGTATCTAGTGTATAATTCCATCATCTGTGTTATGGGCTCTTTGGTGGGAAAGAAATAAATGTATCTTCAGGAAAGAGAAATTGTTTATTGATCAAATGTTGTTATTACTAGAAAGGTCTATTTCTGAGATAGTAAATGCATATTTCAATAAGGTAAAGAAAGTTAATTCACTCTTTACTGATTGGGATTCAAGCATGTTGAACAATTGGTCTTTTTTGTCTTTTCCTTTCAAAGGTAGTCTTCATCAACATGTTCAAAAATTGGACAAAAATGCCATTGTTTGGTTACCTCCTCCATTTGGTATTTTCAAGTTGAACATAGATGGAGCCTCTAGGGGAAATCCAGGTATCTCTGGAGCAGGGGTGGTTATAAGAGACCATAGAGGTATAGTTTTATGTGCCAAATCATACAAATTACCATATGGTACTAATAATGTGGCTGAGGCTCAATCTCTCTTGTAGGGCTTGAAATTAGTACTTATTTTTAAAATTCCTATGATTCAAGTGGAGGGTGATTCCTTAATTTTGATCAATGCATGTAGAGATCGTAAAGTTCAAAATTGGGCTTTGGAGTATATTGTTAAGTAGATTTGGTCTTTGCTTGACAAAATAGGTAACTATCAAATCTTGCACTTATAAAGAAGGTAATAAGGTGGTTGGTTTTCTGGAAAACCATGGATGTGATCAGTAGGTTGAAATATTTACTCATATGGCTGAAATTGGAAGAATGTGTCCAGAGCTAGAAGCTCTAATAACCAATGAGGAATATAAAGAGTGATTAACTGATCTTAATATATGCACATATTTCATTGATACTTGGATAAGGGTTTGTTATATTTGTGAATGAAAAAATTGTTATTTGGGACAAAATCTCAAAGTTTTGATAAAACCTAGCCTCATATATGTTCTAGCAGTTACAGATGTGGTCAATTTTTTTGATCTACGGGAAAAATGGAAAAAGGAGTGGTTTTTTATGGAAAGGTAACTATTAATTACACATGTCAATAAATGGGTAATTGGTAGTTATATATGCCAATTGTTGTTAAAATTTAAAATAAATGATGCATAGGAAAAGGATCCATTATCAAATGTGTAATTTCTAGTTATGTATGTGGGTTTTGGGAGATTTTTATATGTTGTTAATAAATCAACTGATGATATCATCAAAAATCACTAGGGTGATGTAAGAAAATTGTGAAACAACGAATGGATTAGTACAAATGAGGTGGCCTCTTGCTAGTAATGTGTATGCAATGTAAGGTACACATTACTTTGAGATATCAGTTTCACATGAATTAAATCTAGAAGGATATAAGTATACTTTGAGGCTGTCAGATAAGGTATGCGGTTAAGTATGTGATTAAGCTTGTTTGTAATTTTTAGTACATATAGGAATATTTGATCTGCCACCTTGCAAATGTAGTACTGATGGTTAGTTTTCTTAGTCCTTTCAGAGGTTGCACAAGCATACAAACAATATACAAGTGTTAGCAATTCATCAATTTTAAACATGCTAATTCTTTTTTATATGGTTAGCAATTCTATGAGATATCCTCGTATAAGATGACAATGCGTGAAATATATTTAGCATGAGCTGAATGTCGCCATGTTGCTTGGAAAATGGATTTTTGTACTTTCACAGCTCAGAAACATTGTGATAGGGAAGCTAAAATTGTCTATTTATTTGGCCAAAGCAATTTTTTTTGTCATATAGTATATACACTATTGTTTGATAAGCTTCTCTGCAAAATATTACAAGTTCAAATTTGACGGATTATCGGCCGAAGAACTATAGAGTTTGGTTTCCAGTGCAAAGATGGGAAAGGCCTTTTTCTGGAAGGTTAGAAGAACCTCAGTTGCAAATTTTTTTTAAACTCAGGTGCCCTTGTGATTATAGATTTCTCAAAAGTATAGTTGGGAAAGAAGTTCTTCATCCTAAAACAAGGAGATTGATTTATCCTTCAAATATTCTATCAATTTTTATATCTAACTTGTTGGATTTGTTGCACTGTTTAGATTATGTCAAGGTAATAGTAGAAAAAAATGGTTCATGAAGTGTTTCGGTAGAATGAGGCACTTGAAGAATGTGCACAAAAATACGTTTTTGGTATGGGGGAAGGTTATGTTGGTGGAATTTTTCCACCACATTTCTTGCCTCATAACAAAGCGTTTGTTAATGTTTATGATGCTTTCAAGAAGTATTTGGAGCTGACTGATCCTGTTCATCTTAACAGGGCTTTAGCAAGATATAATATTCATGTGGGAACAAAAATATCAAGTGCTTTAGAGAAAAGTATCATTATGTTTCATTTCTGCTTTACCATAATTGTATTCATGCAACATCTTCAGGTTCACAACATCAATTAGTAATGAAAGGAGAGACTTTAGGGGTGCAAAATATGTACCAAAATTGACCAATACCTGAAGTAACAGATATGAATGTTGCTATAAATTCAGTAGAAGACCAGGGTGAGCAAGGGGAGAATTCAGTTGAACAAATGCATATTGAAGAATGAAGAAATTGATGGTATATGGTAAAATTTTGTTTCAAATTTTGGCTGGTTTTGTTTATGAACTTTGGCAGCCTATGTAAGATATTGTATATCTTTATACAAAGGAGTTGTATATGTGATGTAATAGGAAGATGGTAGTTTGGAAAATATGTAAATCTACTAGCATAAAATTGTAAATTCTAATATATCAGGTGGATATATAATAGCATATAGAATCATGGACAAGACCAGTTGTAAATATTTGAGTTTTATACTCAAATTATGTAAAAAAATTCTCTTTTAAGGGCTATAATTGAAGGTTTACTTTCTAGATTCTTTCCTCCCGGTATGCCCATTGAATCTAGTTTATATACATTCTAATTAAATTAATATATTATATTGGCTAGTCTGCTTTTAACTAAAAAAACAAAAAACATCCATTCAGGAATGAAATGTGATCACTAGTCTCAACTTATTGGGAGACCTATAGGTGCCCTGTGGTTCTATGTTGGTCCCGACATTGTGGGTTTTTTTGGTTGTTTTACTACTGGTCAAACTATTTATGCTTTAGTTTTTGTTTACTTTTTTGGTTTTCTCACTACTCGTAAGTTCCTCTTTTGCCTCTATGGATATTTTGTAATGGGTACTAGCCCTTCCAGTTTTAATCTAATCAAGACATCCACTAGTCTAAACACATTGGAATGAATGATCTCTAGTAATATCTTAGTTTTATTATTCCTATCAGGAAATGATAATGTATTTTATTTTACAAACACAAAATTCTCAAAAAGATTATTTTTACCAACATAATAATTAGAAAGATCGTCAACCAATTTTTTATTAAGAATGGTCCTAAGACACTTTTGACTTATGTTGACCCAATATATGGTGCCACAACATATATGCATTTTTAGTACTTGATACATTGGAAGAATTACAAAAAGTGGAGGCATTAAGCCTAAACAAATTCCCAATCTAAGATTCTATAGCAATCAACTCCCTCTTACTACAACCAAACTTGTAAACTATTACATGCATTCCAAAATCATTCAACTTGGATATTTGTTAGCGAATGAATTGGCCCTTATTGAAACATTTCAATATCTACTCTATAGCCCAACTTAATAAGGTCAATATCACCAACAACACTCAAAATGTCACAATTTTATTTGTGACATTCCTTTTAATTATTATCGAGGTACAACCCCTCAAGGATTGTCATTAACTATTATAGGGTATTCTTTTAACTAGAAAGTGGAGAAAGGAAAATAAATAGTAACTCATAAATACAAAATTAGTATGGTCAACAGAAAGAAACCATTAACGCCATACTACAAAGACTAGAACTAAAATAGAAGGTAAATATATATTGAATAAAATAAAAACCTTAACTGTAAGCAAGTGAATATGATGCCCATAAATCATTTCTCAAAGAAGACAAAATCCATATATTGTTTCAGCCAATAGGTCCATCCAATAGAAACACCATATTCACAATTCCCAATTCAAAGATTAAGAATAACTTGAAATTATAGATTCAATTAAAAAAATTCCTTATTTCCTCTATCACATCATAGTGCAAATTGAAAAGAATTATGGACCCTTCTTGGCGTCACCAGAACTATATTTTATAAGAAAACCTAATCTTGCATCTTCACCATTAATGTAGCGGCCATCTTGTCTTGTGGCAGTTTCATGACAACTAATTTCCCACTTAGCGAGGCTGACAAATAAAAAAGTATCAATGACCAAAATTGATTATCATTATCTTGCCCATTTTGATATGATCTTGACAATTAATTGAATCATCCTTTCTTAAAATCTTGCCTCGTGGCCTTATGCACATGTAATTGGTAGAATTCCTAGAATTTGCATTAAATGATCTTATACATCCTTGCAAATATATTTATGTGAACTATATCAACAAAGAAGCAATTTGAGAATTTAGCTTGCTGAACTGGAAGAATTAATATAAAGGTCACATTGATATTTCTTCATGAAATTCTCAAGGAATATTTTTGTCCTTGCAATCGCTTGATTATCCGTATGGAAATCTTGAACATGCCACTAAATTTCTATAAATATTGAAGCATCTTCTTTCATTTTCATGATTTGAATTTAGTTCTTTGGAGATGGTGAGCACTGAGAGTGATGCTTCTTCAAGAGGTGACTTCATTACAATTGAAGGCATGAAATGCAACCAATTTAGGAGATTGATGATGAACCAACTGAAATATTTTTTCAAGGTCCATAGAGACATTGAGGAAGGAGTGCTCAGGAAAATAATTGTAGAAAGCTTCTTAGGTCACATCCATGTCCATAACGCCAACCTTTTGGAACATTTTGTATACAATGTAGTCTGTACTTCAGGTAAATGAGAATGGGGAGTGGGAGATGCAGAGCAGTTTGTCCGACTAGAGTGTCAAGAAAAAGTGTGGGCAGCTATCAGAGGGCTAAGTGTATTCCCTAGGATGGGCCTGGTAAGTGATGCCATCTGTATTGCAACAATGCTTCATAGTGACATCACTAAAGAGGTGATGGCTCTCTTGCATGCTGGACTCGAACGAAATGACATGGGGTTGTTTTCCCATATTGTTCAATCCAATGAAAATATGTTCTCTCTAGCGTAAATTGAATGTTTGCAAGAAGTAGTAGAGGGGATTTGTATCCTTATTTTTGTCCTCTGTGTCTAGAAGAAATGCAATGTAATTTATATTTTGAATATAAACACAACCTTGTAACACCATATACACACACACATATATAGATATGTATAAAGCATTTTGTGTTTCAATGGTGTGTTCTTATTTTCATGTGGATGTCATTCTCTTCTCTTTTATGCAATTTATTTCAGCTTATGATATTGTCTAATTTTAATAAAATTTACACTTTCCTTTGATTTATTATGCTTGTTCACAATTAATAATTACTGATCATGAAATGATATCTGACTTAGGGATATTTTTCAATACCACGTCAACACCCACCATGGTTACAGTAACCTGCTCTTTTACCACTTACAACCTTTTTAAGCTTTTCTTATGAACCAACCGCTTGAATAATTATTAGCCAGTGAAGTGGTTTGTGAAACCCTGTCCAGGATCAACAAAGGTTTCCAAACCTTTTATCAACCTTGACTTATAATTTTCCCTTTGACATTTTTAATTTTTCCAACACAAGTAGTCTTTAGGATGGTTTGAAAAACTTCATCGAAGACTGACAACAACTTAGAAACTTGAATAAATAAACACACTTTAACTTTTTACAAGGCATCGACATGGGAAGGGGTTCTAATAACCTCGTAAGTGATTGACGAGGTTCACAAAACTTGGGAAAAGGCCGACAAATTTTATACTTGGAATTTTTTTTGATAGACCCACAAGTTTTAGGTTATGAGACTAGAACCTAGATAACAATGGCTTTATCTAGGGATGAAGAATATAAGGATGAACCTAAGAACCCAATAATATACTTCAAAGACTAGTGTCTAGTTCATTGGGAACATAATCATGTATGAGAGAAAAGGAACCAAACAAAAACAACCCAACAAAAGGGAAAATAAGTGAAGACCAAAACAAAAGACACCCAAAACTAGAACTATGTACAAGGTAGGAAAAATCCTACCCTTTGAGTAGAAAAAATTGATCATGAAAAACCATTAATTGGCTGGAAGAAGAATGATCCACTCCTGAAAAAGCCAAAATTCCCATTTAGCTTCTAGAGGACAGTAAAGAACAAACATGTCCATCGAATATTCATTTCACTAAGGAACTGTGTACAAACCATTGTACCTTCAAAGAACCATTTCTCATTATATACCTTCTCCTGTAGATACATGTAGCCCTATATTTCTTCTTTTATATCTTGAACCTTCATCTTAAATAATCCAACATGTATTGAGTAAACTCACCTTCACGCGTGGTGTATGGAGTAGATTACAAACCCTTTTTCTAGTTGTAATCTTGAGGTGGACCAGAGGACTCATTGATTTGTTCCTCCTTACTTTCTTTACATTCTTTGAAGGTTTTATCAACCATATCTTCATGTCTCCATGATCTACACTCTTTCTCATTAATTTCCCAATCTTCCAATAATTCAACACCTTCATCTTTATCCTAATTTATGTAACTCATCCTCAAGTACATTTGACTACTGGTGCACCAAGATCTTCAAATTCAAATATGACATTATTCCATTCCTTGAAAGACTCATCCAATATGAAGAGAGGATTTGAAAATTTCAGCCAATCATTGTCACCTTACCTTTTTTATCGAGGAAATCATCATTAGAACACAACTCCTGGGCTAGATCGATATCCCATTCCTTTGTCTCAAATTGCACACCAACGAATTGGTTTTTCTCAATGGGCTTAATGGAAATCACATCCTTAATAGATGAGTCATATTTTTTTGATGCTAAGCTAGATGTCTCTATACCATTTTCTTTGAAAGTGAAAAATTCATATTCAGGAACATATATGGATTATGGTAATTGATAACATTCATTAGAATCTTGTGTATAGGTGTTGGAAATAAAAATTCTAGGAGACTCAAAGTGCTCCACATTTCTAGACTTTACCCAAGGAGAGAAATCTTCAAGTCCCTTGATGAACATGAATCTTCTTCAATTCCTTTAGAGTTAAAGTGGTACACTTCGGTATCCCAAGTCTGACTTTCACTTGTCTCATTGTCTGTTATATACTCTCCAAAGTGTTTAGGACTAAAAATGGTGAGACTAACATTCTCAACAATAGGGAAAGAATGATATACTAAAACTTGAGACTTCAGAACCCTAGATTTTTATGTTTTATTGGCTAGAGAGTGTCCCTCAACATAATCATGTTTCCACACTCCAGATGTAATTAAGTCATCCTCAATATTAACTACTTCTAATTGTGCTTGCTCAATCCCAAACACCTTATCTCTTTTTCAAATGAATTGAATATCATGATGAAAAGCAGATGTAAAAATATGGAACTAATTTTTCATACTTTGTTTCTCTACCAGAGGAATCTACTACAAGCTTCTATTAAATTGATCCACAAAGTCACCGATGGATTCTCTTTCCTTATTCTCGATCTGGAAATACTAGCAGAGTAGAGCGACAATATTCACCATGTCTTTAAACCTATTGAGGAATTTTTCTTCCAAAAAACTCCAACCAATAATTGACCTAGGTCCTAAATTCCAAAACCATTTCGTTGCACCCTCAATGAAACTATCAAAAAATATCCTTACAAAAACATCATCCTCTTACACTCCCAAAACTCCACATGCAATAGTTTAGTCTAGGATATTTTCTTCTAGGTATAGCAAATTTTTGCTAAAAATTTGGGAAATTTTTTTCTTGATCCACATGGTAAACTATTGTATTGAGGTAGGGCTAAGGTTCTAAATCAGTTCTTCCATGATTGAGGAGTTATAATAGATATATTATTGTTTAAAAAATATACAAAGTCACCAACTAATTTCCAAACAATGAGATTTCTCATGTCTCAAAACAATATTTCAAACACACCAAGGATTCCCTTTCAGTTTCTTGGGTGAGCATTTGGGTTAGGTGGAGGGTTTTGATTACAATTGGGATGAGGAAAATGGTTTTGATACCATACAATTTCAATTCTAGAAGGTCTTTCAATTACCCTTCTAGTTGGTTGATGTTCTCATTCTTCTTCTTCTTCAAGGATGAAGTTTTCTCTCATGTAATCTGCAACACTTCTCCTATATCTCTAGGAAAGGGTATTAAATTGAGAAGTAATATCCTCTTGTTTTGCTTGCATCTGAAACATCGAGAAATGGGTTCACTAAAGTGAATCAACAAGATGACGAACCACAATTTTTCTACTAATGTTTCATTCAATTATGAGGGTAATAATGCATAAATAATAATAAAAAATCAAACCTAACTGATATAATAGTAAAAAGGTAGGTTTTAAGATGCTGAAATGATGTGTACTTGTTAGGAAAAGTTCCTTTTTGAGCCTCACTAAGGACCCATTCGCCCAGTAGAAAATGGGTCCCTGCTAGGCTTCTAGAAAACTGATTTATGGGTTATGTTCTTCAATGTATGCACTCCTAGACCTTAGATTTTCAGCCATCTAAAGTTAGGAATATATTTTGTAGAAGCAATTTTGTGATCTTGCAAAAAAGATGACAACTTTTACAACTTTGCAACTTTGAAAAATTTTGTTCTCCCCTTGATCTTCAACCTAAAACCTGCAATCACACATCAAAGAGGAGAAAATGTTGATTGTTAGGGGATAGGGTTTTGCCTTGGTAAAACCCCATTTTGGTAATTAAACCTTGAATTAAAAAAATGCATAAAAGGAAAGATGAATGAATAATGTAATGCTACACCTCACCAATTTCCTTAATTGAACCTTGGAGTACAAATAAATAATCTTGCATGAAGTGGCCTCAATTAATATAGATCTTGATCATATACTTTGATATGAAACAATGCTTGAATAAGATCTCCAATGCTACGTCAACACATTAGCTCAACAACATGCATGATGCACTATGCCTTTGACATGATGATATGATCTTTGATTGCTGCAATAAATTCTAGTAATCTTCTCTTGAATGCTTTCTTGAATGCTCTATAATGATCTATAATGTTCTTGTGAACACTTAGGATGCTTGCATAAAAATTCTTAGGTGAAACTATGTGAAATAACCTTATATTTATACTTAACTTAAGATTAAATCTTGAAATTCAAAAAACACAAGCGAACATCAGATCTTGAGCTTGAAATTATTAAAATCCTACCCAAAACACACCCCAAGGAGGGTTTCCTAAGTTAAGGAAGACCCATTCACCATAGGGAAAATGTGTCCTAGCATACTTAACTAGGACATGTTTCGGGGATTGTGAAATAACATGCCAAAAGGGGGTCCTAGGACCTAGGGAGGACCCATTCACCACTAGGTAACTATCCTAGGACACATTCCTTGCAAAATTAAGTGTTGTGAAATATTATTAATTAGTTTTGGGTTTTATCTCTCGGAAAATGCAATAAATTAGGCTTGGATTTGAATTTAAGGGGCCAATTTAGCTAAAATTAACCTCAATTAATTAATAAAGCCCTAGATTAGTGTGAAAGTGTAAAGAAACACTTTACAACACCCTAAATAAGGAATAATTAAGTCCATTTTATTATTAATTATTCATTCCCAAACAAAGTGTGAAAAAGGGTTACTTTTTTCGACAATACATTTTTTCCCCACTTTAGTGAGAGTTTTCCTCCATGTCAAACTCACACTAAAGTAGACATTCAAGACACTTATTTGTGTAGCAATGAAAAATATACACAATAATACACTATAAAAAAACAATAAAAATAAAGGATCAAGCTTTGATTGACTGAAAGCGATGTGGAACGTGGTTGTTTGTCCAAGAAAGGGAAAGGATCAAGCCTCAATTGCCCAACATGATGTGGAACATGTCTCGACTATTTGTCCAAAAGAATTCAAAAGCAGAACTTGATGTCCACTATGCGAATGACACACACTCACTCCAAGGTAGTGGAACCCTAGACCATCAACTAGGTGGGTATCCCAATGAAGTGGAAAATGAGAGAATCATATTAGGCTTCCATACCATACCAAAGTTATACTCCTAATAGCTTCAATAAGGCACCACAATGCTAAATGATTATGAATATTATGTCTATAGGTTTTTGGTCAAGGGGATCTTTCTTCGTTTGTGTAAGGTCTTCTTCTTAGGGAACATCATTCCTAATGTCTCCAAGAGAGCACAAGTCAAGAATATCAGATTACCACTTATGGGATTCCTCACTTCACATCATGTCACTAAGGGAAATCATAAGCTTAGAAATATCATGCTCTTGGAAGACATAAAACCCAATGAAACCACCAAGAAAAGGATGCATCACAAGAAAAAGAAAGTCACACCATGAAATATGCAAAATTTCAAAAGATATCATCGATGTATGCATCCACTTTAAAGAAATTGCTAACACCATTATTGTGAGCAACTGCTTTAAAGTAGCCACTGTTCCATCCCAAGACATGAGAGCTCACTCAAAAATCCCTATGCCAAGTCATATGTTCCTGAAATAAAGCTACATCATGAAAAAGGAATGAGGGGTTGCCCCCAAAAATACGGAAGGGATATATGGATCCGAGGTCAATATGTCTTTGCTACAATGTTATAGAGTGCAAAAGTGTCATCATTCCCCAAATACTCATAGAACTGGAAGAATGACACATAGAGAGAAAAAACAAAGAAAAATCCTTCGCTTCAACATGAAAGAGACCTAAATGTCTCAACGCCTTGTGTCATCCTCAAAAGGAAAAAATAAGACAAGCAAAAAGATTAAATGTTTATGACATATAGAAAAATGTAGGTAAAAATAGAGGAATGCACAAAAAGAGAGAGAGATATCAAACAAAATAATATGGGAGATCACCATATGCACATGCAATCACATAAAAGAACATGAAAAATAAAACTAAGCAAAATAATAGTAAGGTACATGTGAATCAACCTATAGCAATTCGTCCACATCCCAATCTCAGTCGATATATACAGAAGGTAGAGAACTAGCCAGAGGGACAACATCAAGTTCTATACTAGGACACACACCAAGTTCAACACTCTTAGTAGTATATTTTTCATTTAAGCTCATAGAAGAGGAAAAAAATGAATTCAATTCATTATGCACTTGTTCATCAATATTTGCAATGTCAATGTCATCATCTAGAATAATCACAATGGGAGGTTGAATGACAATGTCCATGGAAGGTTCTTGTTTACGTTGTGGCAAGGTTATAGAGTCCTCATGCATTGCTTCAGGTAAGTTTGGATTTTGATTTTATATGTTGTTCTTTTCTTCTTTAGCTTGTAATATACAAGCAATAGCACGATGTCTACACCTATGCTCTCTAGCATTTTGATTTCATTCTAAACTGTTGTCAATTTGTGTTTGTGTAGGAGCGGGTTTGTTAATCACAGGCTTCTTTTCTTGTTTTAGGGGAGGAAAAAAAGCAACCATAGTAGGTTGTTCAACCAATTTCTCTTTAGTCTTGTAAACTTTTTTGATTTTAGGAGGCATAATGGGATTGTTTTGGTTATCTCACGGTCTCTTATAGGAAATGGTAGGATGATTTTTCATAGGTTGTTCTTGGATGTTTGGAGGCATAATGGGATTGTTTTGGTTATCTCACGGTCTCTTATAGGAAATGGTAGGATGATTTTTCATAGGTTGTTCTTGGATGTTTGGAAGGGATTTTTATTCAATCATTGGTTCATCAAGGATGGGTGGCTCATTCATGGTTTGAGGCATGTTTCTAAGGGATAATTCTACTATATGCTTCACCTTAAAATTTTGATATGACTTAAAAAATTAGTCCTCACAAGGTCAAATAGGTTCAATAGGCTCGAGCCAAAAGAAATCCAATGAAAATTTCCCATGGGAGGACACATGATTAAAGCCACTATGATGCGCAATAAAGATTTCATTGCCAAAGGGAAACTTTAAACATTTATGCACAACCGATGGGATGAAATTCATGGAGCGAAGCCATGGATAGCCTAACTTCATATGAAATTGGTTCGATTGCGGGATGATTGTAAATGTGATATTTGATGTTTTTGGTCCAACGGTTAAAGGGATATATATCAAGCCTATCACATGACAAGCAAAAGCATTATGTGTATTGATCCATTCTTTTGGTTTGTCATATGTATCTTGATATATTTCATGCATAAATATGAATTCTTTAGTGATCACATTCTCTCCATAGACGGGATCAATCAATATCCCATTAGTAGGCTTGTTATTGATCAAATCTTCAATCTATGTAAAGAGGAACATCAGGTGCATGTTTAAGTATATATTTTTGTGAGAAAGATATATAAAGAGGCATTGTGGTTGAGCCCTTATGAGGTTTAGCTTTAATAAATTCTACTATTTTAATCGGTTCTTCTTCATTGTTATCTTTTATGTTTTCATCATCTGTGTCAACATTCATCACATCATTCTTGGTTTCACTAGCTTTGACAAATGAAATAGTATGTTTTGGCATAATGGGATTTGTAAGTTTTGGTTAGGATCTATGGACTTATTACCTTGATCATTCACACCTCCAATTTGTAGATGATTAGAATCAATAAGGTCTTGCATAGATGTTTAAGATGCTTACAATTCTTTGTATCATGTCCATTTTGTTGGTGATAATGAAAATAAGAATTTCATCAAAGGCCTATAGGAAATGGTTGATTAGGATCAATATCTTTAACAAGAGGTAAGGTTCAAGAATATTCTTTTCGACGAGCTACAACATGATGTTGTGAAGGGTATCGAGTAGAGGAGTAAATTTTATATTCCTATCTGCAAGGGCATATGAATTTGTCATCTTTATAGCTGCCACTTGGTTATCAACTTGTTGAATTGGTTGAGGGGAATGAAGTTGTAAAAATCCCCTATTTTTTTCTTGAAAGGTTGGTAACTATTTTGAGTTGTGGATTAAAACTTTTTAGGACAGCTAGGTGAATTTTTCACATCAAGATCGTAAGCTGTATTTTGATAATCACGAAGGGTAGTACATAACTATGTAAATGATGGAAATCTCAACATATCAAGTTTTTTTTTGGATTTTGTTTTGTAAGTTGGAAATAAACATTTGTTGAAGGTTAGCATCAGGAATCTTAATATTTACTTGTGAATAAAGTGTTTGTTATCTTGCTATGAAATCAGCCACTTTCTCATCATCCTTTTGTTTGCATGTTATTAAATCAACTAGGGTCATCTTGGGACCCATGTGAATGTGGAAGTGGTTGTCAAAGGAATAAAAAAGCTCATTGAATGAACCAATTGAATTATTTTGTAAGGAAGAGAACCACTCTAAAGAAGTATCCTTCCCACCATATTTCTCAAATCAAGGATCACTACATAGGGCTGTAAATGCGAAAAATGGCTAACAAGATCTCCTTCCTAGCATATTTATCAAATCAAGGAAATTATATACCTTGTGGCATTTGTGCTCTCAATATCTCTAGGGATAACATATTGGTTTTGATTTAGGGTTGCAACTTGTTGTTGCAATGACGCCATGCTTTGCAAAAGTGTATTAATGATAGCATCATTTTTGTTGTAAGGTGGAGGGGAATAAGGTGGAGTGGCATATGTATGTAGAGGGAAAGTGAATTGTAAGTTTGTAAGGGAGGATGGTTGGGGAGATATTGCATTTGAATGCATAAAGCTAGAAGGATTCCCAGTGGAAATACCTAAGTGTTCACATTGGTAGTAGGTTGGATTGTTGTGGTGACTTGAGTACTAGTGTATGTAGGAATGGAAATGGGTATTGTAGAAGGAGGAATTGAAGTTTCTCCTTGGATTTGAGTACATCCCAAAGCTTGAGTACAACTAGTCATGGTAGGGATGGCATTGCTAATGTTATGCACATTGGTTGCAGGAATTGAAGTCATGGGAAATGAGGTATGCATGGTATGATCCATAGGGGGCTGATTATCAACACTACTAGGAAGAGATCTAGAAAACCCAATATCCACAATAAATGGTATATCATGAGATGACATGAGTCTCAAACTGCATCTCACAATAGTATTTCTAATAGGACACAAAGTTGTAAGGCTCATACAATGTCTACAAACTTAGTGCGCAAACCCAAAATGGAAAGAGGCTTAAAATGAAATGAAATGACCTAGAATGAAATGTGTGAATGCAATTTTCAGATTCTAAACAAGGGATTATCCCACAATATTGGTTTACAATTTCTAGGAGATCTCAATTTTTTAAAATCACATATTTTTAGAAAATATAATGATTTAAGCCTTGAAAATTTCCATTTAAAGGATTCCAATTGAAGAGGTTTGATCAAACCACCTTAGATAAAGCCCCCTTGGATAGAACCCGATAGTTTTAAATCATACCTATAATGGAGTCTCCTTTACACCTGTCAAAATCTGATAAAAAATAACTCTTGATTTTTTTGGGGGATCAAATGAATTAATTTAAAATTTATTTTTGTAAGCATGTATTACTTATTATAAGCTTCCCAAAAATTATAATTTTAAATAAATTTAATTTAATTATTATATTTATTTTTTATTTCTTGTGAATGTAGGTTTTTCGAAAATCAAGCTCTATATTGCACATGTGGAAAAATAGTAGATTATCAAAAAAAATTGAAAAATATTAGTGCACTAGATATTGAAGTCCTTGATCAACAAAAAAATGAATTTTGATACATACAAAGTTATGTTGTATATAAGTCACTTCATAATAAATTGTAATTGGTTTGACTTGAAACTTGATTAAGGAAAAATATAATAAAAACACTATGAAACCAAATGAAGGATAGATATCATAGTTACAAATCTAAATTCAAAAATTAGAATTTTTATCCTTCATGGAAAAAAGGTTATGTTGTATATAGTCAACATCATTCCTTAAACATGGTGTTCTTGAAAAAAACTAGTTCCGAAGGATATAGAAAGAAGTGCAATCTGATTCCAAAATTATATATATATATATATATATATATATGAATCTACAAACAAATGTCACAAATCACTAGTTTGCATCTCATCTTCAAATTCCTCACGGTTTAGTCGCTATAGGTGCCAGAAATTGAAGATTTAGTTAGAAAAAAATCAGTTCAGTGTCTAGTTTGGTCAAAATTTGTAAACCAGTATTGTGGGATCACCCCAAGGTGATTTTATTATTATACTATGCAACAATCTGAAAATGAAATGTTGTAAATACAATTTTGAATTTAGATAATGCACTAAATTAACTAAATTAAGCTATATTTAATGAAATGAATGAAATCAATAAACTGAAATAGAGATTTGATAGTAGCATACAGAAGCACAAAACATAAGATTTCAATTTCTAGAAAATATTTAGGTAGATGATCAGGGACTCATTTGTCCTAGGGAAAATGGGTACTAGATTAGGGTTTTGAAACTAATTTTTATAGATTTTTAAGCCTTTTCTAATAATTTTTAGATTAAAGTCTACTATAGTAAGTTTCAGGTTCATATTTCTATAAATGCAATGTGAAATGCAAGTTGAAAGTGTGAAAAAATGATGAATTACAAGACCTAGTTTGATATGATTTTTTTTTCAATTTTCTAATGCAAATTTATATGATCTAAATGATATGCAAGATGACTAATTTTTTTGTATTTTTCAGATTTAAAGAATGTAAACAATACAATCCTAAAACCCTAGATGAGATGCAAATTTGAATGCAAACTAAGACACCCTAAATGAGATCTAGTTCAATGCAAATGAATGCAAATGAATGCAAGATCTAATCTAAGATGAAAAGAGAGATTCCAAAATTAGAAACCTACAATGCTCAAGAAGTCAAGTTCACCATAATGAAACACCGAAAAATGGGTTCACCAAAATGAATCAACAAGATGACGAACCACAATTTTTCTACTAATGTTTCATTCAATTATGAGGGTAATAATGCATAAATAATAATAAAAATAAAACCTAACTGATATAAAAATAAAAAGGTAGGTTTTAAGATGATGAAATGATGTGTACTTGTTAGAAAAAGTGGCTTTTGGGGCCTCATTAAGGACTCATTCGCTCAATGGAAAATGGGTCCCTACTAGGGTTCTGGAAATTTGATTTATGGGTTATGTTCTTCAATGTCTGCACTCCCAGACCTTAGGTGTTTAGCTCTTGAAAGTTGTAAATAAATTTTTTAGAAGCCTTTTCGTGATCTTTCAATAAAGATGACAACTTTTACAACTTTTCAACTTTGACAAGTTTTTTTCTACACTTGATCTTCAACCTAAAAATTGCAATCACACATCAAAGAGGAGAAAATGTTGATTGTTAGGGGTTAGGGGTTTGCCTTGGTGAAATCCCGTTTTGGTAGTTAAACCTTGAATTTAAATAATGCATAAAAGGAAAGATGAATGAACAATGTAATGCTACACCTCACCAATCCTTAATTGAACCTTGGAGTACAAATAAAAAATCTTGCATGAAATGGCTTCAATGAATGTAGATCTTGATCATATACTTTGATATGAAACAATGCTTGAATATGATCTTCAATGCTACATCAACACATTAACGCAACAACTTGCATGATGCACTATACCTTTGACATGATGATATGATCTCTGATTGCTGCAATAAAATCTAATAATATGCCCTTCACTTCCTTCTTGAATGCTCTGTAATAATCTATAATTCTCTTGTGAACTCTTAGGATGCTTGCATAAAAATTCTTAGGTGAAACTATGTGAGATTAATCTTATATTTATACTTAACTTAAGATTAAATATTCAAATTCAAATAACAAAAGACGACATAAGATCTTGAGTTTGAAATCATTAAAATCCCACCTAAAACACATCCCAAGGGGAGTGTCCTAAGTTAAGGAGGACCCATTGGCCATAGGGCGAATGGGTCCTAACATACTCAACTAGGACATGTTGTAAGAACCTTGGTGTTCTGCTCAGTAAAACTTTATAGTTTTCATCTCAAGTGAAAGATCCATGATGTCATAGCATAGCAGTAATTTTTTTCTTTTCCTTAATGTAAATTACATGCACACTTGAAATAAAAAAACACTATACCAACTTCTATTACATTTCAATGTAATTTCACAAATCTTTCCATAACATAGATTTCATATTGAACAAACTCAAGTTTATCATTCAAGAATACATCCTTCCATATAAATGGGTACATGATACATACATAGCTCTTCTAAGCTTCATTTAGCATTAGATATATAAACTGGTCCTGATGTCACCGCTTTGGTACATACATTGTAGATGTCTCCATTCCTTGGTGCATACACTCTAGTTGTCCTCGACTCTAGGGTAAACATCCACAAACCTTGACTATCAACTAATGAGGAGAAAAATCACTCAAGCACTTTTTAGTTAGCCATAGACTCAAATATGGTCCCCCACACATCTGCCACATATGGAAAGATGGCCCTACCGTTTGACAAAGTGTTTGGTTGATAAACCCCATAAGAATAGCCTATCTAAGCTTAGTGTTGTGCCCCACATAACTAGAACTTGCATCCACAACAATCCTGAACTAGTATGCATAAAAGGAACACACTAAACTAATAGTGCAATTAGTGACAAATTACACTAGTTTGGCCAAAGTATTCTTACTCCGTACTTTGAGTGGCAGTCTTCATATTCTCATACACTACCATAGCTCAATTTGGATCATAACCAATTGTATACTAAGCTTAGGTGATTTCCTTCCATAAATAATCCTAACCTCAGAAATAACCTATTCCCCTTTCCCAAATCATAATGGTATCTCTACCAATAAGCATAAGAATAGGTTACCTCCCCTTAAATGGATATTCTAATCCCTAGGTATAACATACAAACTTTCCTAGTCTACACATTAACATTGCATAAACAACTTAGCAAGCTATTCCCTTCAATGGATAGTCAAGTTCGAAGATTAACCTTATAATCTAAAGTATAGGTACATAAGATTCATCATATCATAGAATAAATAATAATCAATATATCACGTCAATAAGTGATTCTTATCAAGAGTATAATATCTTAAATAAATGACCTCAATCAAACATTAATCATAGCAATAGATGATTCTGTTTGAGAGTGTAATCTCCTTAGTAAAAAGGGTTATTCAAAGAGTAAGTCTTGTCAACAATATGACTTCATATCAAGAGTATAAAACAACCAATTATTAGGTAACAATTTTATCCCAATAGGTAGTCCCACCTATGGCTTCATACAAATAGTATTTCATAAAATCAAGTGATCTATTTAACCACATAGGTGAGTCTCAACCTTGGTATACCATAATCCCGGATGTAATCTATAGTCAACAATCAGCTAGATTGTATAGGTTAACCTAAACCAATGTGCTTTAAAAAAGTTCAACTATATAACCTATCCAAGTAGGTTGTTCTCAACTTATTGGTTCCAACGGGTAATCATGTAAATATCCCCAACCTAGTAGATAATTCTTATCCTTGGGTTTCAAGAATTAATCAAATAGACTTCTAGACCCACATAGGTTACTCCCAACCAAGGGTTTCATTCAATAGTTAAGCAATGATCAAGTGATCACATAAATATAGATTAGAAATGACCCATCGTATCATTTCTTCATACTATTGATGTATAGCTAAACCTTACCATCCCTAAGGTTTCCTAGCATTATAAATTAATAGTGCCTATGGGAGTAAATGGTGACTCCCCAACACCCCCAAGATCAGTTGCTAGACCAAAACAACTTCCACAAGAGAGAGAATGGCAAGAAAGCTTGCTTCACAATGCAAGATTGATTAATGGCTAAGTTAATATTGAATTGATATAAATGTACATGAGATTCCTTGCTTATAAAGGAAAGGTTGAGAGATGTAGTAATGAACATGATGTTGACAAATGTCATAATCTTATGACATGAGACAAATAACAAACTAATCACCTAGGAAATGATGCATCCTAGCTAGATAAGATAAGTTCTAGAAAAGCCAACTAAGACTTCTAGAGAGGATCTTATATCCTAAGTAAACTTAACATGTGAATATGTCCCCTAATTACCTAGTGAATGAATCAGCTAGGTACAAGACATTTATTCACACCAACACCCCCACTTAAGTGCAACTTAGGGAGAAGATTATTATGTAAACTAATGCAAAGAATATGACTATAGGTCCTAGCTACGAGGCCATGTTAGGTACCCATTTACAATGAAAATGCAAGAAATCTCTCACAAGCAGAGAAAAGGAGAAAACCCAGTGGGACAAAACTCCTCTCCAAAAGAGAGAAAAACAAAACAAAACAAACATGATGTATGGAGGACTCAATGATACCCCCCAAGGAAAAAATGCATCATGTATATACAATCAAATACCCCCCCAAAAGAGGGGAGTAGAGAGATAAGATGTCCCCCTTATGATGAAGAAGCTCCAATGTTGATGAAGAATGCCTAAAAACAAAAGATGATCCAATGTTTGCAAGCAACACATCTTCCCTTAGGAAGAAACATATCCATAAGCTGATGAAGAATCCACTCCATGTCCAACTGAAAGGAGGAAGCATGGACACTCAACATGTATGCCTCTGAAAACTGAGTTGGAGCCTCCAAGCTTGAATGAGCCACAACATAATCATGGTCAAACTCAACCAAGAAACATGACAAATCAAGTGAAGGAGGAGACTCATGAATGCCAATTTCCAAAGACAAAGTAGATGGTGTAACAGTTGTGCTGAAACTGTCATCAAAGAGGAGATAAATCCCCTCAAGTGTGTCCTCCAAATCTGCAATATGAGACTCCATGAACAAGTTAGAGATACCTGTCAAATACTCATCCCACAAAGCAAGATCTGAAAAACTATGATCATCCTACTGAATAGAAGCATCAATGGCTGAAGAAGTAGGAGGTGGAGGAGTAGGAAGCTCAGAACTGGTCTCTAGAATACCAAGGTGTAGATGACCAAACTTCTCCTCACTAACATGGTTCACACTCAATGGAGTGTGCGATGAAATCAAACGAACATTATCATCTTCTGAAGAAAAATGTGAAAATGAATATACATGAGATGAATGATCAGCCATCCTGATAGCAACAATATTCCTAGTCTCCAAGTCTATTATGTACACTCTATCTGGATTGAACTCAGTTGTTTTACCTTGACCCCCATGAGTAATTTGATAAATAGAAAGGATATTAGTGGACAAAGAAGGAACACAAAGAACATCATTGAAGGTACCTTCCCCCATATCAATAAAACCCTTCCCACTTACCTTCATATATGTATTGTTACCCATCAATATATGAGGTGAATTACAAGGCTCAAAAGAAGACAACATATGGATAGAAGATGCCATACGATGTGATGCCCCTGAATCAAGAAGTCATCTATGTGATTTAGGACTTGCAGAGGACAAGAGTGCTTTTCCTTTCATCTTATGTAGCCCAAAAGTAGATGTTGTATTCTCTGACTGAGATGATGATGAGAGGGTTTCCGATTGTGATGTTGAAGAAGTAGAAGACACCGATGAGGGCAGCTGAATGTTATTCTTTTGAAGAAGGTGTGTAAGTTCATCAATCTTCTTATTATAACATCTATGATCATCATGTCCTAGCCTTTTTCAATATGCACATTTGAACTTCTTCTTTTTAGATGATTCCTCTTTTGAAGAGGGTGTGGACTCAAGAGTACTATGTGAAGGAGAATATTTACCTTGCTCATGTGACTTGGGAGCCTTATTCTGCTTCTTAACTTTGCCACTTGAAACCTTTGTATCCTTTGCAATAAGAGCATGAGATGTAGAAGACTTCAATGTGCCCATGTGTACCAACTTTGATTGATCCCTTGTGAGCTAAGCTGCAAATTCATCAAGAGAAGGCATTTTGTATGCATTGCCAAGGGCATCCATTGTAGCATAGAATGTAGAAACAAACACTGAATAGTCAGGACCAAGCTTGGCAAGAATAGAAATAATCAACTGTTCATCCTCTTTAGTAACCCCACAATTAGATAACTGCAATATAAGAGAATTGAGCTTAGAGAAGAAGTCTTGGATATTGTCAAAATCTGAAGGATTAAGACCCATTAGATTATTCTCCAACTTAAATTTCCTCATCTTATCCAGCTTTCCAAAGAGACTCTCTAAAGTAGTCCAAACTTCACTAGGATGAGTGCAAGATGCAACATGATATCTAAGATCTAGAGAAATGGACAATTTGAAACTACCCAGAGCTTCATCCCTTCTATCAAGCCATTTTCTTTTCTCTTTTGCTCCTGCGGGTTCTGGATCTTGGCCAAATGTGGTTCGTTGCAACTTTGATTTTAACAGTAACAACTCCATTTGAGATTTCCACTCATGATAATTATATGGAGTTAGAAGTATAAATTTTGGAAAATCCATGATACAATCAGATAGAACAACAATTTTCCCTCACAATACAAAAAATCAACCCCTTTGTCCCAAACAAGATTACACTTTTTTTTGCAAATTTATAGCAAAGTATCCCAAACTATCAAATCAGCTACAAACTGAAGAACTAAAAATCTAGAAACAAATATGCAAAAAGTGCATGTATACAACTGAAGTACTCCTAAACACCTTCCTGATGCCGCAAATTTGGAGAAAATCAGAGATCGGAGCACAAAGATATGAGCTCGGAGGCAGAAAACAATGATCAGGCTTCAACCTAAAAAAAGAGGCACAAAACTGTAAAAAATCTGCAAAATATCTGCACCACTGAAAAATTCAGATCTCCACCTTTTTGACGATACTTCGTTTCTAAAAAATGGCCATTGTATGCAAAAGTTATGATAAAATGAAAAAAAAGGCCTATAAGAAGGTACTTGGGGGCAAATACAAAACGTGAGAAGAATAAACCGGTGCAAATTTTCAGCACCAGGGGCTAAAAAATTGGTCTTCCATATGACCGTTGCCACTTGTAGGAAAAAAACATTTTTATACCACCTCTATACAAAAATACTGTCGGCCTTTAATATAGGGTCGACTTTCAAAGATTGCAATATATATAAAAAGGCTGACCAAATTTCATACCACTCACCGCGAACACAAAGGATGGATCGCCATGTGGAAAGGATGCCGATGGAGATAAATGCACTGACCAGGCATGACTAGTGTACAATGCAGACCAATACCTTGACCAACTATAACAACCTTGACCCCCAGACAAGACAATGACGTTGTCACCGTCAATGGAAAATGCTTTGTACCAGATCCACCAATTGGACGATGCTAGCCTATGTGACAGGTATCCAAGTGGGAATTATCAAAGTGACCAGGTGATGGTAGGATGCCCAATACACTCCAATTAGAAGATCCCATGATCAATGTGTATGCCGATCAAAGGTACCCTTATGCAGACTGTACCATTCACTATGACTAGTGCCAAATCAATGAATGCCTGTGAATTGTAAAATATATCGACATGCAATATGCCGCCAATGAATAAGGATGGACAAATTGATACTGAGAATCATACCACCAATGTACTATATAAGCAGCGATGACCGAAATCGATGTTAAAATGGATGGTACCTGTGGATCTTGACGAGCCGATGAGAACTATGCAATATACCCTCTGCGGATTAATTATAGAATAGATGCCAACCATGAGGAGATGGGGATCAACTAATGTTGATGGACGCCAAGAGAATATGCTCTCAAGATCCTTCGAATTAAGGACATATACCGATCTGACCTTTGTACTGCCTTATGATGCAGACAGTACACTGGGTGAAGTGATTTATTCATATGTGACGGGCCTAAAATGGATGAATTTATAGTCAAAATTCATTTGTGGAACCTTTAGATCTCAACCATGAGGTCCTTGAAACCTCAATATGCACCCAACAAAAATCTTCAAGCCAAAATAATACCCTCAGATCTGGGAAGGAATCTGCAACACCTGGAGAGCTCTAATACCATTTGGGAGTAAATGGTGACTCCCCAACACCCCCAAGATCAGTTGCTAGAACAAAACCACTTCCACAAGAGAGAGAATGGAAAGAAAGCTTGCTTCACAATGCAAGATTGATTAATGGTTGAATTGATATAAATGTACATGAGATGCCTTGTTTATAAAGGCAAGGTTGAGAGATGTAGTAATGAACATGATGTTGAAAAATGTCATAATCCTATGACATGAGACAACTAACAAACTAATCACCTAAGAAATGATGCATCCTAGCTAGATAAGATAAGTTCTAGAAAATCCAACTAAGACTTCTAGAAAGAATCTTATATACTAAGTAAACTTAACATGTGAATATGTCCCCTAATTACCTATTGAATGAATTAGCTAGGTACAAGACATTTATTCACACCAACAGTGCCAAGTCACTTTATGAAATTGACACATATCACATTATACATGAAATGTAATCTATCTATGTATAGATATGTCATATGAGTTCCCAAATAAGCTATACAAGAGTATTACATCATTCCCTTAGGCTATTCACTAAATCTAGTATATAAATACTATTGATAGACAATCACTCCTTACTATGGAGTATGTAAACACTTACAAGGAAATCATAACAAGAAGATTATTTTCCTTTCCTATAAGAAAATAGATTATAACTCTATTTAAAGCATTCTAATGTAAGCATTCTCATGCAACTTCAAACAATTTCAAAAGACAATCAATCTTTCATATTAAAAGATAAATGCATGGAGAATAGAATTCCATTCTTGTCAAACGCTTAATCCATTTGTCTCTTTGAACCCCTAGCTTGGCCTCCTCTTTCAATCAACTTAAATATAAACCTCTTTCTTCACTAAACCTCACTAAAATCTCTCACAAAAACTCTCAACAAAAATAACAAGCTCTCAAATGAAGACTATAACATTTAAATGGCAGTGTATTCTTTCATATGAAGAGTGTAAGTAATGAGGTATGATCGACCTATATTTATACACAAATTTCAGCCTCACAAGGCTATAATTAAGGTTCATAGCTTGCCACTTCTCAGTCATTAAAAATTGACTCAGCTTATATGAAGAAAGGTGGAAAATTTACATGGAGATAGTCATCAATTTAACACAACAAATTGATCTAATTTGACATATTCAAAAAGAACATGTTGTAACACAACAAGTCGGTTTCAATCATAATAGTATTCTACATCACTTAGCTAATTAATATCATGGCACCAAGTTACATCTTGTTCCCTATTGACAAGGCTCATGATTTATTATTTGAAATGATCTCACACAGATTTGTAGCACATTTACAGTCGACTCAGTCAAAGCTAATCATTCAACACATGGTATGATTTGAATCTTTGCATTTACATTTGCATTTTGACTTGGTATGTTGAATCTACATTGCACTATTTTTCAGTTTGTTAACTTACAACAGTCTAAGGGTGATCCCACAATAGCGGTTTACAATTTTTTGCCAAACTGGACATTGAAATATTTTTTTCTAACTAAATCTTCACTTTCGGGCACCTATAGTTGCTAAACCGTAAGGAATTTGAAGATGATGCAAACTAGAGTTTCATGAAATTTTGTCTGTAGATTCTAAATATATTTTTTTCAAAATTTTTGGAATTATATTGCACCTCTTTTTTCATCTCCCTCAAAAAATAGTTTTTTTCAAAAAACAACATTTTTAAGGAGTGATGCTCATTGTATAACACATAATTTTTTTTCCATGAAGGATAAAATTCTAATTCTTTCAAATTTAGATTTGTAACTATGATATATAGTGCTTCCACTTAGTTAGATAGTGTTTTATTGAATATGTTTTCCTTAATAAAGTTTCGAAGTCAAACCAATTACAATTCAGACATAGGCGGACCGTATAACACGTAACTTTTTTTGTATGTATCGAAATTCAATTTGTTTATTTGCTGGATCAAGGACTTCAATATCTGGTGCACTAATATTTTTCAATTTTTGTTTTTGATAATCTTCTATTTTTTCACATGTGTAGAACAGAGAGCTTCATTTTCGGTGAAAAACCTATGTTTAATAAAACTAAAAAAATAAATAGATAATAAAACCAAAACATATTAAAATTATAGTCGTTGGATAGCTCGTTCTGAGGACTACCTGATTCTATTTGGGTTCATGAATTATCCTCCATTTTCATGCTCAACCCGAGCTTCGAAGGGAAATTTTTTTGATTTTTTGGTGGCAAAGCAGGGATTAGGGAAAAGGGGGGTTCGAGCAAACCAAGGTTCATTCGAACCCCCTTTCAAAAAGGGGTTTGCATGTATTTTTGGCGGGATGCATTTAATGGGTTCACTCTAACCTAGGTTCGAGCGAACCGTCTTTTGGTTCATTTGAACCAATGAGTTCGTTCAAACCCCAAGAATGATTTTTTTGGGGATGGAGTCATTTTTTTTAGTTTTCCTTCCTCATTCGAATTGTAAACCACTTTTGTGGGTTTACCCAAATTCTCACACAATTCATTATCATTTAATTTGGAAATGATATATATGCCTTTAGTTTGACCTAAGCGTTATTATATCTAGAGTGTGCTTTATTTCACATTCATTGATCAAAGCATACACTTGTATGAATTGGTCTTTTGTACCTTGCAGAATATATGTATGATTCGGCCTTTATACTTTACATGTATAAATCGGCCTCAGATACTTTCATTGCAATGCTACATGTAGCTCTATATTGTTGTGTCATCCTTTATTTCATGCGCTCACAATTTATATGCATATTATGCATTTATTCACTATCATTGCACTCAATATAATACTCATGCCCTCAATTCTTTATGTGTATATGTTATAAGTAATATATATAATGTGCTCATATATATATAAATATGTATATATATATACTTATCAACTCTTAAATTTTTTAAATACAACATTTAATAATCAAATGTATATACTCGTATTTCACGTAGAGTTTATTTCCATCACGTGTCTTACTCATTTGACCTATAAGGGTATGTGTAGGATCATCATGGAAAAAACAGGCCCTTAACTGGCAAAAAAATTAGAAAAATCAGATTTAGGCAACTTGACGTAAAAATTTAAATAAGTTATCTATATTATTTCAAAAATATAGAAGAATAGAATCTCTAGAAAATTCAATGTAGTTTCTAAACTACTAGGTTTGTTTAAAAAAAAATCTAGATTTGGTGAAAATTTGAAATTTCAATGCAGTGGTACTTAAATTTTAGGGAAAAAATAAGTAGGTGTTTGTCTGACCACCCTAACCACAATAAAATGATAATAGCTTTTTATAAGATTTTAGATATAAGTAGAGGACTCATGCCGTGATGTGATACATATTTTTTTGTAATTTTTGTCCAAGTAAATAATTAATTATGAATTTTTTATTACAACTTTTTAAAAAATAGAAAAACTCATATGTCTGACCACCTTAACTTGGTCCAAACTTGATGAAATTCAATTTTTCTTTTTTTAATCCTATAGTATGCAAAGCATAGAATGTGACGGATGTTTTGGATTCAAAAAATGTGATATCCTTTGAAAGTTATAAATGTTTTTAAATCAGCCTATCAATCAAAACTTTAGTCGTAATTTGAATAGAAAATGAATAATAATTACTTATTAAATTCAAAGTAAAGTATAATTTATATCGGTGGAAATCTGGGAATATCCTTTAAAAACCCTTTTTGTTTCATTGATTTTGGGTAAAAAAATAGTCGTCAACCACGTACCCATCATATTGCCACTTTTTGGCCCATCATGATCCTGCACATACCCATAATGGCTTTTGCAACATCAATATACTTCATTGAATCATATTGATTGATTTCTATAAATCAATCATAATAATAATAATTGGTCCACATATATATACGTATATATATATATTTTAACAAACAAGTTCACTAAATAAACCACTCGATATGCGAATGTATATTTCTACTTTCACACTTTCCATAAAATATATATATGTACACAGATATATCAAATATCAACCATTGCTTTGATAAACAACACTTATAATCCTCACATATTTTTTGATTCTCAATTATATATAACAAATGCATATACACATATAATTGTTGATTGATACAAATACATCATGATCAAAGAGACTTGAATCACATAATTCAATCCATAGAGACAACCTATCTCAAACAAGGATGACTACCAGATTATTCTTCTAAGTCAAGACCATGACCAAAGGAACTTAACTGAAACTACTGACTTGACCATTCTAACATTAGGTGTGTGTAAGCTTAGTTAGATTGCATTAAAGGTTACCCAACCAAACACTTCTCCTGAGTGATACTTCCCCTCCCTTCCAGAGGCGTGAAATTGTACATGCATCCAACTTGACACATTTGTAAAGGTAGTTAGGAATTTATATGAAATCCACTTTCACCAATTAGAACATCCATAATACATATTCCTTCATTGTTCATAATCAATATAAACATAGTTACTCTTTCAAAGCAATGATAACTTAAGGCCTGGGAAAAAGTTAAAAGTGGTGGGTTGCTTCCTTTCCTGGAGAAGCTCCATGGCTCCAGCCAGGAGGCTACAGACCTCTTTGTTAAAAACTGGAATAATGACAATTTGACCTTGTTTGGCAGGAATGTTGAGCTCAGCGAAAATTTAATTATAGAAGTTACGGGCTTATCTACTGAAGGGAAGAAGTTTTTCAGGGATAGGGCTTTTACTGATGAAGCCGTGGTTAGATTTCTTAAAAAAGACAAAGAAAGGTTAAGCTTGACCAAAATTGCTAGTAGTTACTTTGATGTTGACTCTATAAAGACCATCTGGAGGAAGGTTCTACGGGTTATCATGGAATACATCACGGTGGATGGGCGCTTTACCAGAGTTTATGGCTACCACTTTGCTCTTCTCAACCACTTCCGCCACAAGGTTAGGATATCTCTTCCCTATTATCTTTTCTATTCCTTGAAGAAAAGCTTGGAGGATAATAAGAAAAACCCCAATAGATTTCCTATCTTGCATACGGGGTTAATTAGATTGATTGTCGAGCATTTCCAAAACATGCCTGCCTCCACAATCCTGGATACCACTTCCGACTCTGAGAGTGATGACATGGAGCCCAGCAGCTCGGAGTATCTTCCTAACCCTAGTTCGGCTAGAAAAGTCTTTAGCTTGCATGCTGGCCCTTCTAGGAAAAAAATCCCCAATCCCCTTTCTGGTAAAGCCCGTGTCGAGCCTGAGCTTGATAGCCCCTCCCTTTTGAACATCCCCATTCATAAGAAACCTCAGGCTAAAAGTCTTGTTTCCTATTCGAAAGAATCCTCTGATTCGAAGGATTCCGATGTCAACAAAACTGTGGTTAATTCTAAACCTTTGTCAGACAAACATGCTGAAGTTGATTCCCCTGCTAATCCTAACACTGAGAAAACTGTTCCTAATATCGGTGATGAGCCCTCTTTGGATTTTCTGAACCTAGCTAAAGCCAATTCTGAGTCCCACTCCAAACTCCTAGATTGGACTTTCACTGAAATCAATGAGTTGAAAATAAAAAACTGGGCCCTTCAAAGCAAAATCGAAGAGCTGGTTGCTAAAATTGTTGAGATTGAAAAGAAAGATGTGGACAGGGGGGTCCAAGGTAATAGTAACAGAGACATTGACTCCAAGGTTGATTATATTTTGAACACCATCAAGTCCGTCGCTGAGTAAAACAACAGAATGGCTAGACATAATGCCATTATCATTAACGCGATGGGTGAGAAGCTCGATAAAACCTAGCAGGGTTCTCTGGTGGTGGATCTGGAGGAAACAGAGGACAAAAACTAGGACACTGATGCAGGCATTTCCAAAAGAACAAGAGCCAACCTGAAGCGTAAGGTCCCCCCTACTTCTAAGATGATTCAAACTTTTAAAAAGGGTGTCAATGATATGCAGAAGCTGGAGGAGGAGACAAAGTCTATCCTCAAGACTTTGAAGTAATGGCTGGGGTTTCTGTGTCCTCTGTTTTGTCCTTTTTGGTTTAGTTCAGTTGGTTGTTGCTGATCTTTTCTTGGGCAGCTAGTTTTTGTGGTTGGACTTTTTTGTCCTCTCCTCTATTTTGTAAACTTTGTGGTTTCGGGTCCCTATAAAACCTGTTTTACCCTTTTATCAAAAACATATCAAAATCATGATTACATTTATCATTCTATTTACCCATGAAGGTAAAAGTAACTTAGTAATGATGAAATGGGGTGTGACATAATTCTCCCCTTGTGAATCATTGTCCTGGATAATTTTAAAAACTTTAACATATATAGATAAAGTCAAATAAGGTTTTACTTACCATTTCCAAATCATGTAAGAATTATTAAATAATCTTCCCTCGTAACATCACTCCTTGCAATCTTATCTTTCCTGAACCTTGCATTGAGTGTCCTTGCTAATGCATAGGGGAAACTTGTGTGCTTTACACATACTTTCTCTTCTGAAGATTTTATACATTATAATCATATTACCTCGTATGCACATCTTAAGTACAATAGTAACTATATACCACATGAAACTTATACCATAGTGACTGGAAGGCACATTTTCATTGTCTAATGAATTTATCCTTAGTGTAACCCAAATAGATAAGGAATGCTAGTGTATTGTACACTACATCATGGGTCCCTTCCTTTTCTTTAGTATTTACACCATTGGCCAACTCAGAAGGCAAGACTGTCTATCACTATCTCAACCATTTTTCTTTAGCACAATAATGCTTTGTAATTCAAACCTTTGTTTCAACATAGTTTTTTCTTTGATCTTTCAATCTATTATTTCATTTTATCAACTTTTTTGGTGTAAGGTTAACCCTATTTCTTAGTCTATTTAGCTTAATTGAGATTCAACCCTCATTCATATAATGGACCAAACCTCATGATAGAAGTTTATAAATATTCTACAAATCCTTCTAGATTTGATTTATCACTTTTTCCTATCTGGCTATAATAATATATTGAGCATTTGTTCAATTTAATTTCATAAGATAATCATGGTCAACACACAACCATATCATTATTTTATTTTTCTCCTCTAAGACAACCTTCTCAAGAACACTAAGCTCAACTGGTTCACCCAATATACTATTTAGGACCAAAATCCTATAAATCAAAATTTCCAACCAGCATTGGTTACCTTGGTGAGTCTATCCACCATAACATTATAGTATTTCCATCGACATAAAAAGTTCAAATTGTTCTTGTGAGCTATCACTTTCTCCTCTGGAATCTTAAGAGAGTATACACATTTTGTCGATGACTACATACTATCTTTATTTCTTGGCATACTAGACATCAAATTGCTACATACCCTACAACATCTTACTCTAGATTTTTCCAAATTATAGTGGTTCCCCATCTGATAAATTTTGTCATTCCAATGTCCTAACTATGACATCAATTTCCTCATTCCATTCCTTAATCTTCCCAAATTTTGGGTACATAGGTTCTTTTCCATCCCATATTAGCCCATTCTAACTAAGTGAAAACCTATTTCATGGAATCATGCCACATTTGATCTTCAATTAAAATGGTTAGATATTTTGCAGAGATAGATCCCCTTCTTCTTAGGAAATCCTTACCTTGGATTCCTTTTGTCATTTGATCATTTCTAAAGATGTAGTCCAATTTTTAGCTCAATCTATCTTTTTCGATGAGCATTTTGTACTAATTCAAGTATCAATACTCATTCAAATATGTTGGTTCCTCAATAGATATCAAATTTAATTTCATACCTAATTACCAAGCATGAACATTTATCAATGGCTTCCAATAATGAGTAACTAGATCTTTTCTTATCTACTCCATAGGTAATGATTTTTTCTTTCATGATCAAGCATACTACCTGTTCAAGTTTCTAAGGCATCAACAATAATATCAATTGATATTTAAATCAATTATATATCATGTATTTGTGTGATAAATATTCATTTCCCATTGGTCGTCATACTTGACATTTCACTATCTTCATCCAATAATTCCAATACCTTATCCTTGTGGTCATGGAATATACGACTTTGATTGAAATCATGACTTACAAAGATGTCAAAATTTCTTCCAAATAAAAAGTACATCGATGATCTTCATTGTGTGGGGTACTTTTCTAAGTCAAACTACTCTCTTTCTTCCCACCTTAGTGTTTCCATGATATTTGATCAACTCAAAGTCGCACTCATTGTAACCTTTTCTTTCTTGATTTGATTTTTTTATTCCTTGAACTGTTGGCTTTTGATTTCCTTAAACATCCTTTTTGTTTCCAAAGCTAGATTCACCATTGGTCTCCAATCACATAGATTCAACAACTCGATCGTCAAATGAGAGATTCTATTAATAATAAAAAACTTTTCAAGTTAAGAGGCATCCTAATACTCCAATTCTCTTTTCTATGTATACCAATACCATTTTTGTGGATGAATTTCCATATCCACAAAGCCTCTTTTGTTGATGTGTCTTCAATGTAGAGCATTGTTTCCTTACTAATTATTTTGATTCGACACATAGTGTCACTCTATATCCCATTTCCTTTTGGAACCTCTAAAAATAAGTTTGCTTTCGTTGATAAGTTGGTGAGTTTAATCTACACTTCAACCAAACTCTTGTACTAACTGAGCCTTTGTCGGATTGTTCTAATTTACCTTTTCAGGATTCTTTCTTGCAATCACCTTTCCAAGTGACTTTTTCCCAATTCTTGATAACTTATTCTCTCATAACCTTTAGATATACCAAATTTGTTTGGTTCATTTTCCCTCATCTTAATCAGAACTCGAAATTGATCTTTCCAAGTTTGGGTTGGTGGAACCATTTCCACTTTATTGATTACTTCTTTTCCGACCCTTTTGGTCTCTATCCTTATCCCAAGGTACTAACTTCTTAGTTATACACAAAATATTTATCTTGTTCAAAATTAGATTTTTTTTAAGGTTTATCCAACCTCTTGGATACTTCCTTAGTTGTTTTAGATTCACCAATCATTGACTTCCTACTTTGATTGAAGTTTTCCAATTTATTCCCATAATGCATGTACTCATAGCTTCATAGTATTCTTACTAAGTCCAAAAATCCTTGACTCTTTGTAACTATATGTTTCTACCATTAAGGGGGTTATTTCAATTCTTCCTATCCCCTTAGAGTTTTTTATCCATTTCATAAGTTGAAGGTACCCATCAATAAACCTTCATAATCCTTTCTCCTTAACCTCGTTGCATAATCTTCCACAATCCAAGGTTGCCTTGTAGTGAGTAGTTGGTTTAGGAGTTTCCAATTCCAAGGATGTCTGTTTCATAATCCCAAACTTCAATCAAGTTTCTAGGAATCTTATCTTCCTTTTCATTTTCCTTTGTTCTTTCCTCTTGCCATCTTGCCATCTTGGCATAAGAAATTTTCAACCATTAACTTCCAATATGGTTTACGTTTATCTCACATAATGAGCCCATAGGCTCTAGGGCTGAACCTGGTAGCTCTGATACCAAATGTAACAACCCCATTGTTCTTCTTAGTAAAACTTTCAAGTTTTCACCTCAAGTGAAAGATACATGATGTCATAACATAACAATATTTTTTTTCTTTTCCTTAATGTAAATTACATGCACATTTGAAATAAACACTATACAAACTTCCATTGAATTTCAATGTAATTTCAAAAACATTTCCATAACAAAGATTTCATATTTAATAAACTCAAGTTTATCATTCAAGAATACATCCTTCCATATAAATGGGTACATGATACATAAATAGCTCTTCTAAGCTTCATTTGGCATTAGATATAAAAATTGGTCCTGATGTTACCGCTTTGGTGCATACATTCTGGATGTCTCCATTCCTTGGTGCATACACTCTAGTTGTCTCTAACTCTAGCACAAACATCCACAAACATCGATTGTCAACTGATGAGGAGAAGCATCACTCAAGAACTTTTTCGCCAACCACATAATCAAATGCGGTTCCTTGCACATCTACCATATATGACAAGATGGCCTTACCCTTTGACGAAGTGTTTGGCTAGTAAAGCCCATAATAATAGCCTATTTGAGCTTAGTGTTGTGCCCTACATAACTAGAACTTGCATCCACTACAATCCTGAACTAATATGCAAAAAAGGAACACAGTGAACTAACAGTGCAATTAGTGACAAATTACACTACTTTGGCCAAAGTATTCTCACTCAATACTTCGAGTGATAGTCTTCCTATTCTCATTCACTACCATAGCTCAGTTTGGATCATAACCAATCATATACTAAGCTTAGGTGATTTCCTTCCTTAGATAATCATAACCTTAGAAATAACCTATTCCCCTTTCCCAAATCATAATGGTATCTCTACCAATAAAGCATAAGCATAAGTTACCTCCCCTTCAATGGATATTCTAATCCCTAGGTATAAAATACAAGATTTTCTAGTCTAGACATTAACCTTGCATAAAAAACTTAACAATCTATTCCCTTCAATAGAGAGTCTAGTTCCAAGATTAACCATATAATCTAAAGTATAACTACATAAGTTTCATCTTATCATAGAATAAATAATCATCAATATATCACATCAATAGGTGATTCTTATCAAGAATATGTTCTCTTAAATAAATGACCTCAATCAAAGATTAATCATATAAATAGACGATTCTATTCAAGAGTGTAATCTCCTTAGTAAAAAGGGTTATTTAAAGAGTAAGTCTTGTCAACAATATGACTTCATATCAAGAGTATAAAAGAACCAATTAGATAACAACTCTATCTCAATAGGTAATCCCACCTATTGCTTCATACAAATAGTATTTCTTAAACTCAAGTGATCTATTTAGCCACATAGGTGAGTCTCAACCTTGGTATACCCTAATCCCAGATATAATTTGTATTCAACAATAAGTTGAATTCTATAGGTTAATCTAAACCTATGTGCTTTAAAAAAGTTCAACTACATAACCCATCCAAGTAGGTTACTCTCAACTTATTGGTTCCAAAGGGAAATCAAGTAAATATCCCCAACCTAGTAGATAATTCTTATCCTTGGGTTTCAAGCATTAATCAAATAGACTTCTAGACCCACATAGGTTACTCCCAATCTAGGGTTTCATTCAGTAGTTAAGCAATGATCAAGTGATCTCACAAGTACAAATTAACAATGACCCATCCTATCATTTCTTCATACTGATGATGTATAGCTAAACCTTACCATCCCTAAGGTGTCCTAACATTATAAGTTAACAGTGTCAAGTCACTTTATGTCAATGACACATATCACATTATACATGAAGTGCAATCTATCTATGTATAGATACATCATATGAGTTCCCAAATAAGCTATATAAGAGTATTACATAACTCCCTTAAGCTATTCGCTAAATCTAGTATATAAATACTATTGATAGACAATCACTCCTTACTATGGAGTATGTAAACACTTACAAGGAAATCATAACAACCAGATTCTTTTCCTTTTCTATAAGCAAATAGATTATAACTCTGTTTTAAGCATCCTAATGCAAGCATTCTCATGCAACTTCAAACAATTTCATAAGATAATAAATCTTTCATATTAAAAGATAAATGCAAGGAGAATAGAATTCCATGCCTATCAAACGCTTAATCCATTCATCTCTTTGAACCCCTAGCTTGGAATCCTCTTGCAATCAACTTAAATATTGACCTCTTTCTTCACTAAACCTCATTAAACTCTCTCACAAAAAATCTCAGAAAAATAAACAAGCTCTCAAATGAAGACTACAATAGAAATGGCAGCATATTGTTGCATATGAAGAGTGTAAGTAATGAGGTATGATCGACCTTTACAAATTGCATGTATAAATCGACCTCAAATACTTTCATTGTGTTGCTACATTTAACGCTATATTGTTGTATCCTCCTATATTTCATGCGCTTACAATTTATATGCATATTATGCATTTATTCACTATCAATGCACTCAATATAATACCTGTGCCCTCAATTATTTATGTATATATATACTATAAGTAATATATATGCATATATATATACATACATATATATATGTTTGTGTGTGTATGTATATATATATACATATGTACATATATATATATACATATATATACATATATACATATACATATATATATATATACATATATATATACATATATATACATATACATATATATATATATGCATATATACATATATATATACATACATATATATATACATATGTATGTTTATATGTGTGCATGTATAAATATATATATGTATATATATACTTATCAAATGTTAAGTTTATTAAATGCCGCATTCAATAGTCAAATGTATATACTCGTATTTCACATAGAGTTTATTGGTATTACGCAACTTACTCATTTGACCTATAATGGCCTACATCGATGTACTTCATCGACTCATATCGATTGATTTTTGTCAATCAATCATAATAATAATCAGTTCACATATATATACATATATATATATATATATATATATATTTGTTAACAAAAAAGTTCACTAAATAAACCGCTCGATATACAAATGTATATTTCTACTTTCACACTTTCCATATAATATATATAAATATACACATATCAAATATCAACCATTGCTTTGAAAAACAACACATATAATCCTCACATATTCATTGATCGTCAATTATATATACCAAATGCATATACACATATATAATTGTTGATTGATATTAATACATCATGATCACTAGTAGAATTTGGAAAGAAAATGACTAGGTGACTAAATTTTTTAGTCACAACAGCTATAAATGAGTACATTCTACTCATTTTTTGCAACTTTGCTATAAATGAGTAAATTATACTCATTTTTGCAACTCGGCTATAAATGAGTAAATAAATGACTAATTTGGTCGTTGACTAAAAAAATATTTAGTCACAAAAATAAAAATGACTAAATAGTTAGTCATCAAATCCGAAGTAGACAAAATTTTTAAAAAGCAAATCGGCCAATTGTTGGTGCCATGTATTCATGTGCATGATGTATTGGCATGATTATTCATGTTCATTGCAGATTCATTTGTCTCATTCATTGAAGATTCATTCTTCTCGCTTGACCTCGCTTCATTCATTAGCCTGGAATGAGGCATTTTTATTAGTTATAGCAGCTACTTGTATGGGCGATAAGGATTCAGAGAGGACCTGGAGACTTCTGAAAAGGAAAGCATGGGCAAGGAATTTAGAGTTTGCTGCTATGAATTTGAATTCGTAGAGGCCCTTTGTAGTGAAATTGGATTTGGGGAGACCCTCTACAATGAATTAAGAGATAATTAAAAACCCTCATTACATTGAACACAAATTCGAAATGCTCATTACAATCGACTACTCTTAATAATGTTCTACTACTCTTAATAATGTTCTTTTGCAATCTTGCCACTATTTTTCTACATAATGTGTTCAAGCTAACTATAATGAAATTTGGGTGTCCATGCCAAAATAGAATTTCCTCAAACAATTTTGATACATTTTCATTGCAAGTGCAAACTATCCTTATGCAAAGTAAACATGTCCTAGATTTACCCACACATTAGGCATCTGAATAAAGATGCTTCCTACAGTAGTTTCTTGTACCTGTGTAAATATTTCCTTTGCAATATCAAATTGACCCCTTTTAGCTGGTACAAAGGCTGCCCCATTTGTAGCATAAGTATTTCCTGGTCTTTGTGCCAAAAAATTATAATGGCTGCCCCATTTGCAACATAAAAAATTTCACTACAAGCGCAAACTGTCCTTGTGAAAAGTAAACATGTGCTAGATTTACCCACACATCAAGCATTTGAACAAAGATGTTTCTTGCAGCAGCTTCTTGTACTTGTGTAAAAATTTCCTTTGCAATATCAAATTGACCCCTTTCAACTAGCATAATGGTTGCCCAATTTGCAGCATAAACATTTCCTAGTCTCTATGCCAACACTTAAGTGGCCCCTTTTATGACATTAAGATCCTATTGAGTTATTATTATACTCCTATTTCCCAAGAGAAAAATCCCCAACATCCATGGGAAATGAATGATGAGCATTTGAGTTTCAATAGATTCCAAGAGAAGATTATGCATACAATGACGATGGATAGGCTACCTCAAAATTTTAGTCAATCAAATATTCTTTGTCCCTTCCAAATCCTTTTGACATAGTTAAATGATATCTTATCAAAAACCTCAAATGAATCATTTGTATGTTATCTTTTCATTTTTCCTCTTTCTTTTTTTTTATGGGCAACCTATTTTAGTTTGTTGAAGCTCAAATGCTCATCATTCATTTCCCATGGGCCTTGGGGATTTTTGTTTTGGTAAATAGGAGCTAGGTTTGGTTAAAGCTTAGGAAGCCTAGACATCATCATCATATGGATCATCTTCTCTCATACTCTATTTTTGTAATGGTTCATCATCTTTAGAATCAGAGTATGCATGTCTCCTTCGTGATTTTGTTGAAACTGAAGAATTTGTCTCGCTATCATTAGAGTCTTCTAGACCTACAACTGCAAGAAGATCTTGGGAATTTTCTACATCATCTTGTGCCTTATCGATCATATAATTTTCCTCATCTTCCATAGAAACATCTGGTTCCTCCATATAAGAATCATAAGCCTTGTGGTCCTTATCCTTCTTTTTCTTCTTTTCCTTCTTCTATTTCTTCTCAGACTGACCAACCTCCTCATCATCATCATCCATGTCCTTACACTTACTCTTCCATAATTCCTTCACAAATTCACATTGCTCCCCTTGTCACATCACCTACTAGAGTTCTTCCTCTTGCTTTCTCCTTTCCATCTGAATCCTTCATTCCTTATCAACTTTTTGTTTTGCTTCATTAGCCAAGACAAGTTGGCGTGCTACTTTATTTGTTTCTTTTGCTTTAAGCTAGTCGTATGTTTTTAGTTCCATGTTTCCAAGCATACATAAAGCATTTGATGAGTTTTTATCCACCTTAAGTGCATCCCCAATCAATTCTAGGCTTAGTTGGATCTCATTCCAAGCCTGAGCCATGGCTGCAAGATGTAGATATGCATCCACATAATCAGGAAACTTGAACAATTTTGGCCTGTATAAAATATTTACTTTTTCAGTATCATATAGTTGTTCAAACAACCTAGCAAGATTAAATAGTGTTGTGACTTTATCCCATGGTAACTCAAATGAAACACCACCTTCTTCTAGTCAATGGAAGAATTCCATATCCTTAAAGCAAACAGAAAAAACTAAAGAATTGGCACTAGGGATTTTATTTATGAATTCAACCCAAATGCCATTTCCTAATGCCTCCATAAAAGTTTTTTGAGCCAACTCTGGTTCATCACACTCAAATTGAAGAACCTCGATGTTGTTTAACAATTGAATGGGTAATTCTTCTCTACTCTTCTTCATAATAGACTTTGTTGTCTTAAGAGAATCTAAAGTTGCACTGGGGTCTTTCGATATTAATAAGTCACCCATCTTGATAAATGCATGGGCATAACATGGATCTATGTGAGTTTCCTTTCTTAAAATTTGTAAAGCCTTCTCTCCCTACCCTTGCTGAGCATATATATGACTTATAGATTTTAAGCTCTCACACTTCTCAGGGTGGACCTCCAAAACCTTTTCAAAATTTGAGAGAGAACTCTTAAGATCTCCCAGCTTCAATTGAACCTGTCCACAAAATCCTTTGGCCTCTGGCTTTCCTTGACTGATGCCATGTAGTAGCAGCCAGTGCTTTCATAATCACCTTTACTATGATAAGATCATGCAAGATTATAATATGAATGAGATTTCATGCGAGGGTGGTTAGTTGAAACAAGAGCTATCTTAGTCAACTATTCCACAAGAAAAAGTTGCCTTGTGAAGAAAAAATGGTTTGCTAAATGATTCAATGCCATTGCATAGTACATGTATAATTCAAAGGCTCTACGCATCTTTTCCATTCCTACATGAACACTACCTTTTTCACTAACTGTGAGAATCCTACAATTAAAAAATGCTCAAAACTGACCGCATAGATTTTTCCCCATTTCAAACAACAAAATTGCCAAAAAATGTGTTTAAAACCTACAAAAAAATGCAAATAAAATCATGGTGATTTTCACACTAAAAAAACCATGAGACCATAGTTTGTTTCTTAATATTATGCTTTGATAGATTTTTTTCAAGCATCCATAGCTTGTTTGAAATCACCTATTTTAGGCTTTTAGCCATAGCAACAAGGCAATGAACTATTTGATAAAATGCTTTGGTAGACATGTATGAAAAATGTGGTAGCATAGAAAAGGAAATGAACTTTAGAAAAAATGCGTCAAAGAAATGTGGTCTCATGGTGATGGAATGCCATGACAAGTGATTTTTTATGGATTTTCATGGCATTCCATCACCATGAGACCACATTTCTTTAAGGTATTTTTTTAACCATTTCATTGCGTTGTTTATGTTATTGCTTACTATTATGCTTTGATAGATTTTTTCCAAGCATCCATAGCTTATTTGAAAGCACATTTTTAAGGATTTTAGCCATAGAAACAAGGTAGTGAACTATTTGATAAAATGCTTTGGTAGACAATATGTATGAAAAATGTGGTAGCATAGACAAGGTAGTGAATTGTTTGAAAAAATGCCTCAAAGAAATGTGGACTTATGGAATGCCATGGCAAGAAAATGCAATTGGAAGCTCATCCTAGTTATTAGTTATGCAATGTGAAGTAATTGAATAACTGCTTAGGTTGACTTTGTATTTAAACTATATTATAATTGAATTTTTTTTATCTATTAACATCTAGTTATTAGTTATGCAATGTGAAGTAATTCTTTGAGTTTGAAATATGTGCAATGCAATGTAATCAGCAACGCAGATGATTATGAACAAATAATTGATACCAATTCATAATATACCCCTATATTCCAACCTAAAATACATAAAAAAAATCCAATCATACACAGTATTAAGACCAAAATTTGGCCACCAGATTAAATCTTCTTGTCCATTGATTGCTTCAAATAGATATTACAATATAAAAGAAGTCTCCTCATATATGTTGAACTATAAATGCTTATGATGATGATATCAAAATTTGGTCTTGGTTTCTCTTTTATAAGAGAAGAAGCAAGCTTTAGACCATTACAAAATATGGCATCTTTTCAAAATTCATGCCTCTTCATATAAACTAAACTAAACATTAGTTTTTCTTAAAACATAAAATAGAGAAATTAGATAGCTAATGAAGTCTGCAACACTTGTGACACCATAGTATGTTAATCTTCGTAAGACACCTGCGATTAGTGAAGATCTATTCAAGGTCCTTTCGAGCCATATTAGTGTATCTAAATGTGTGGTTCTTCCAATGTGATAGCCCCAAGGCCTACTATTTGAGGCAAGGACCCATATACCTAGATGCTCCCACTCGTACACTGTATAATCATGTGGCCATTTGTATTCTTGAATTTTCAATATATTTGCAAGGTGAATCTTCCATCGGTTGTCTAGTAATGCCCTGCCATCCATGATAAACTTAGAATATCTAGCATCCAATGCTATTACTCCATCCATGATTAAGTCAAACTTGTCAAGACTCAACACACCATCCTTTTGTATGAGAGTGATGCACTATGGAACAATCTGGCCAAATTCACTCTTCCATTCATTGAGGTCCTTCAAGTGGTCATTATCTTTCAATAATTTTGGCACAAACCAATGATTTGGAGTATGAAATGAATCTATTTTTTTTTTATCGTTTGGTCCTCTCCTTGCATATATTAGAATTCATCTATAACTATTTTGGCCATCTTCTCTATAGGTTTTAATACTGTAGGAGCCTCAGTACTCCTTCGTAATATTTTGCACAAGGTTACCAATGTGTGGTGTATGGGCTACTAGTTCTTAAAAAGGGGATCCAATATGGGTAGATGTGTTTCCATCTTATCAATTTCATGTGTCAGTGAGTTGTAGCAATCATACACACTTTCCAACTTATCCACAATTAGCTTTATCCTATGCTCGAGGACCTTCTGTAAAATATTGTAGATTTTCTTATTCACTCCTTCCTTACCCTCATTGTTGGCTTTCTTTAACTCTTCAATCTCCCATCTAAGAATGCTCACTTGTTCAGTAGAAGCACTTTCTATATGAACTGGTGGAGTAGGAGGACATTGGTATAACATTATTTCCTTGTTCTATGATGATCTTGCTCCTTTCAATTGTTCCTTCAACTTCACATTTTCCATGAACAATTTATTGAATTCATCATTTAAAAACTTTTCTTCCTTTTCGTACTCTCCCAATCTAGCTTCCATCTCAAGTTAAGTACAACTCAGGTGAACATAGCTGAATGCATTGTCATGGTTGCAACTTCTAGAGGAGATGTATCCTTTAATGTTTTCACCATAGTTGTCCCTTTCATTTCCTGCACTACATCTAGTAACCTTGGTTTTTGTGTACTCTTTTGTTTGGCCCATAAGGCCAAGGTTTCTATCTTAGGGTTATACCCTGTGCCACTTACCCCTTCATTTGAGTCAAACTCAACAATCAACATTGGGTCCTTTTGTGTTCTCACTTGATCAAGTAAAAACATTTTCTTTAATTCCATGCCAAGGACAATAAGTATATTACTTTCAAAATCATCTCTTTAGCCTCTTGTAGCCTGACATCAATATTATCAATCCTTAATTCATTAAAAGTTTGTGCTACTATCTAGTCATGTTGGGATTCCTCAGCTCCCATCTTATTTATTTCAACCCTCACTTCAAACTTTCTCATTTTCATCTTAATCCAAAATTTTAAATTCAAGGGTTTTGATAAAATGATCATCTTCCAAGAACTTGTGAGCTGCAACTACCCTGTCATCCTCATGCATTTCTCTTTCCCCTTGTACCTCAATATCAACTTTAGATTTAGGCTTGTGGGCTTCAATTTCAAGCATAGGTTGGTCCACTTCAACATCATCCTTGAAATGTCTTAACACATTAAATACTTCTTCTATATCTCCAACCTCCTTACATAATTCATAGGAAGCAAGTGGCTCTATCTCTTGTGTATTTTGTTTCTTAGAAGGTGGTTATTCAAGAGGTGATCCTAAAGAAGCATGACATACTGAAACAGTATCCGAAGTTGGTTATGTAATTACAATACTGCTCAGCCTTTTGGGACACAATTTGGAAATTATCCCTCTATCTATTACAGTCTTAATTAATTCATGAAACTTATCAATTATCATATCAATCCTTGTGACAAGATTTGCTTCCTCTACGAAATAACCCAAGAAATCATTGTGCTTCATCTTTCTTTCTTCCTCAAGCCTTTTCATAAGTTCCCATTTTCTCCTCCTATCATATATCTGATGAGGAGTGAAATATTTTCTAATTACATCTTCTTTATAATCAATCTGGTGAGTAACCATAGCCTTGGTAAGGATGCTGCATCTTAGAAAATTCATGTGACCCTTAGGGTCAAAAGCTCTTTCCTTTCCAGACTATAAAGAGTACCTTAATTTTATGATTTAGAGAAAGGAGGAGTTTGTAAAAAAAAACACAACTCAATCATTCTTGATCAACTTTTTCACCTTGAAGAACCTAACTTGGTACTTTCTCATAATTTCATCAACTTTGTTTGTAGCATTCCAAACAATGAAAAATCAACATAACCTTCAAAATAAAATGAAAACCCACAAAAAACTCACCATTTCAAATACCCTTTATGCTTTTCTTTTCCATATCCAAAAAATAGATAGGGCTGTTTTGTAACATCGTCTAAAAACTGTTGCTACACTGCAATGAGGCTCAATTAGCCCTGTTTACAAAGCAACTTCCCTCTAAGAACTTCCCCAATAACAAATATTTATTCCCTGACCTCAACTAGGTCACATAAGGTCCAAATCAACAAATTTTATCAATTGGAACTGCCCCAAATTCACCAAACTCCAAATTCCTAACTAAGCCTATTTAGGCTTGTTAACAAGAGGGTTTATTGAATCTACAGACTTCACACCTTATTTCACCATACCAACACACTAAACACATCACATTAGGTCCGCACATGCTTATTTCATCAACTAGAATGATCCCATAATAGTCCTCCAACAAAACCCTACCTTTATACATCAAAATTGCTTAAAACAAGTGCTTTTCCAGCCTAAGGCATCATCTTATTTACACAAAACCCTCATCCTTGCTCCTACCAACCCTAATATCATGAAAAAAAAACTATCTAACACCATTCCAGTCATTTGCAGAGGATTCCATCAGTGGAATGGTTATTTACTCCATGTTTACACTCTCAAACCCTCAAAAGGGTATGTGTAGGATCATGATTGGCCAAAAAGTGGTGATATGATGGGTATGTGTAGGGTATGTGGCTGACGACTTTTTTAAACCCAAAATTGATGAAATGAAAAGGGTTTTTAAAGGAGATTCTGAGATTTCCACCAATATAAATTATGCTTTACTTTGAATAGTAAATAATTTTTATTCATTTTCTATTTGAATTACAACTAAAGTCTTGATTGATAGGCTGATTGAAAAACATCTATAACTTTCAAACAGTATCACATTTTTTGAATCTGAAATATTTGTCACATTTTATGCTTTGCATACTATAGGATTAAAATAAAAATTGAATTTCATGGAGTTTTGACTAAGTTAAGGTGGTTAGACATACAAGTTTTTATATTTTTTAGAAATTTGTAATAAAAAATTCATAATTAATTATTTATTTGGAAAAAAAATACCAAAAAATAAGCATCACATCGAGACATGAGTCATTTACTTATATCTAAAATATTATAATTTATTATGGTTAGGGTGGTCAGAAAAACACCTACTTCACCAAATAATTTTTTTATTTTAAATAAACCTAGTAGTTTAGAAACTAAATTCAATTTGCACTATAGATTCTATTCTTACATATTTTTAAAATAATATTAGATAACTTATTCAAATTTTTACGTCAAGTTGCCTAACTTTGATTTTTCTAAATTTTTCACCACTTAAGGGCCTATTTTTTCCATGATGATCCTGCACATACCCAAAATAGGGTTTTCTAAACCAGGTTCATTAAATCTTCAATAAAAAAAATGAGAAGGAGCCACAACAAAGAAGGACACTCTTCAAGACAACTTATTATATTGCAAATGGTCTTTTATGACCTTATTACATCCAACAAGACTCTAAACACCTAAGAACCAAACATGTGACCATATTGATAAAAATTGACAAGGTGCCCCTGCACTATACACCTAGGGAGAAAATAATCTCAGGCTCCACTTGAGATCAACTCTTGAATAGTTGTTCCATTATTTTTACTGTCCTCCTCTATCATCCATCTTGCATCTTGATGATGGAGACCCTACCATTTCACAAGATATTCATTATACACTTTGTACCTTGTTGTCTTCACCTCCTTTGTGTGAAAAATACTTTCAAGCTACAAAGGTTGACTTGGTGGTAGGTCCTTGACCCAATATTCATCATGCACCTCATATGTACTTGCTTCTTCACCTACAAACACAGATCCTTTGAAAGGATAAAGGTCAAAAACATTAAAGATTTGAGAGATAGCAACTCTAGGAGGGAGTTCTATCTCATAGGAATTTTCACCAAATTTGTGGACCACCTTGCATGGCCCAATATTTTTCATCTATAGCTTTGTGTACTTTCCTTTTGGCAATCTTTCCTTCCTCAAATGTGCAAGTACTAAATCTCCCACCTTGAATTGAACATCCTTCTCCTCAAATATGCATGTTTCTTGTATTTTTCAACACTTTTTTGAAGATTCCCTCTAACCTGCTGGTGTATTTCCCTCATGGACTCTACAAATTCTTATCCCTCAGCATTTCTCTTCTCCATTCCACTCAGATCCCTAAGCTCAAACACTCCTGTAGGTTTCAGTCCATACACCACCTCAAATGGGCTTTTCCTAATGCTTATATTGATTGAATCATTGTAGGCATATTCAGCTTGTGGAAGGACCAAGTCCCATTGTTTTCCATGATCCTTTTCCATCCATAGAATCTGCCACATGAACTCTAAAAAGGATAATCGAAGGGGGAAAAACTTTGGCAGTATATGTGGGGCCTATGGGCATCCATAAATCCTAATTATTGTGGTATCTGGTAGAAAAAACCAATCACTGAAGTTATGAGTATAGCCTTGCTCAGGTTTCAAATCTAAAGGTCTTAACAATTGTAGCACAAGTGTGTGTAGTCTTGGTGGTTGGTAGCCAAGAAATCTCATAATTTTGTACATAAAATCATCATGGAATATCACATAATTTGAATTCTTACATTTGTTGTCCCAAATCTAACACCACAGTTGCACTGGGAACAAATTTCCCTGCTTGTCAGTCTAACCCAAACACATCCTTTTGGTCCATCTATCTTTATTTTGGTATAATATTAGGTGGAATAGAAAATAATATTTCTTGAATGTTATGGGGGCTCTATTTTCCTTGACTTGAAAAAATGCTCCATGCAATGCTTTCTCAAGATATGAGGAAAAATCATATTCAATGTTCATCTCAAGGTTTTGGATCCTCCTAGCCATCATCATTAAAATAATTGGAATTCGCTCTTCTGCATCTATCCCAAGTACTTGACAAAGAGCAGAGTAGGTTTTCTTTAAATAGAATTGGAAATCTGAGATTTCAAATGGTTCAGTAGTAGAAGGAGATATAGGAATCACCTTGTTGTTCACACCCATTTTCATGTAAATGGGGACTTCATCACTTCTATGGGTTTTCCTTAATCTAGTATATTCTTCTTTACTTCTTTGCAAATCAATTTTAGTTAGGGCTTGTTTGTTTAGGCCAAAACATTCAATGATGGCTACTTTAGTCAACACAAATAATGGCAAACCATATGGAAATCTCATAGACCTAGTAGTAGGATGATAACTCTGAGCCAATACTCTGATGAACTCTACATCTATAAAAAAATTTGGGACAATTAACTTGGCCAAATCTAATGCCCATGGATTTGAAACCTAAATCTTTCCCTTCTTTTTTTCATGAAAGTACCAAAACAATTCCCACCTAGAGATAGGGATAAGGGCATCTCTACAACTGTGAGCCACATCATTAAAATCATTCTTAAATCCTCTCTCAATTGATTCAGGGAGTATATTCATGATAGACTGGTGTAAGGACCTCTTTTTAACCAAGTAGATTCTTCATTTTTAGTTTTGGGTTCTTTCTTCTTGGGCAGCATGATGTTTAACTGTCTTACTTCTCCTAGTGTATCTAAAATGCAGAATTCCAAACAATCTTGTTCTCGTAAAACTTAATTCATAGTTTAACTATCTTACTTCTCCTATACTTCTAAAATGTAGAATTCCAAACAATATTGTACTCGTAAAACTTAATTCACAAGAGTTTTGTGCACTTACCCGGATTACGATGGTTGTAGCTAGCTTAACCTCCTCAAAATCCTAGCTTCCTACATGATAATTTTTGCAAATGAGTGCACAGAGAATGTTGAATTCTTGGTTTAATGGCTTATGAGCTCAGTCATGTCAACATTAATATCAACCTTATACACCAAATATTTTTCTTGTAGTTCAATTTTGAACATGCACCATTGATTTTACAAGATCAAATGATTGATGTGATTCATGCATTTAATACTGCTTTATCGCCACCACTTTTTATGGTTGCATTTCACTGCGGGGTAGTGGGATACTTACCTCTATA
>VDFB02035358.1:0-19107 GCA_007258455.2 Sequoia sempervirens
TACCATAAATTCCCCTTGTGATTACCAAATTTTCACATTTCACTGAGTTGTTTGTGCATTTTCAAGACCTAACATTAGAGACCTTGGGGTTGTTTTTAGAAGTTTTCTTAGAAATTAACTTTCAAGGGAGATAGAGTACATGTACTTCATCTATGTTGTTGCAGTGCTAAAAAAACCATCAACAATCAACATATCATAAGCATGACATCATCAAATAGAAAATACACAAAAGGAAATGCATCCATCTCATAACATGTTGTATATAAAAGATACTAAAAAATAGCATGGAACATCCATCACATTACATCCATAACATTGCATATCTCATGGAATCACAATAAATTCATACATCACATCATACCATATGCATAAATAAAGAAACACATCCATAACATAAAAATTTGCATCCATCCATAGCATGTGTATCCATACATGAACATAAAGCATACAATAAATGGAGCATCACATCAAATAATAGAACATCATATCATAATCGAATCAAGCCATCTCATATATATATCTCATCAAAAATGACTGTCATAGTTGTCTCTATGCAAATTTTCTCCTCTTAGAATAGTCTAGTTGTCTCCACTCTCAGGGGATATCCTGATGGTATAGTTTCCTATAATATGAGGCCTTGGTTGGGTATGTGTAGGATCATGATGGGCGAAAAAATGGTGACATGATGGGTATGTGTAGTATGTTGACTAATTTTGTTACCCAAAATTGACTTAAAATGAAAAGGGTTTTTAAAAAGAGATTCTTAGCTTCCACCAACATAAATTATGCTTTTACTTTGAATTTAGTAAATAATTATTATTCATTTTTATTTGAATTACTTACTCAAAAGTCTTGATTGATAGGCTGATTGAAAAACATCTATAGCTTTCTCAAACCTGTGATCACATTTTGAATCCAAACATGTGTCACATCTATGCTTTGCATACTATAGGATTTCAAAAAATTTGAATATCATGAAGTTTTAAATCAAGTTAAGGTGGTCAGCATACAAGTTTTTATACCTTTTAAAGTTGTAATAAGAAATCATAATTAATTATTTTACCTAGAAAAAATTACAAAAAAAATATGCATCACATTGGAACATGAGTCCTCTACTTATATCTAAAATCTTATAAAAAATATTATCATTTTACCATGGTTAGGTGGTCAAACAAACACCTACTTCTTATTTCTTTTCCCGAAATTTAAGTACTACCGCAGATTGAAATTTCAAATTTTCACCAAATAGATTTTTTAAAATAAACCTAGTAGTTTAGAAACTAGATTTAATTTGCTACATATTCTATTCTTACATATTTTTGAAATAATATAGATAACTTATTCAAATTTTTACGTCAAGTTGCCTAACTCTGATTTTTCTGAATTTTTCACCTTTTAAGGGCATGTTTTTTTCATTGATGATCTTTGTATAAAAGTGTGGGTACACTACCCTATCTGGCTTATGCCTAGAACTGTTCACTAGCCTCCAACTGAATTTGGTGCCACGTCTCTTGAGCCAATTGCATATCCACCTGCTTCCTCTACTTCCACTCTTGGTCACACTCTCTCGTTACCCTCTAAATCTTTGTGCGCACTACATCCTACTCCCCTATTAACTGATGAACCTGCTACCACAACTAGTCCCTCTTTACATTGAGTGCCAAAATCTGGGCATCCCATGGCTCGATACCCTGATCCTACTATTGCTACTAGCATGGTGGGGATGGTGGTCTCAGTGGATGTATTAATGGAACATTAACTGACACTTATCCATCGTGCCTCAGATGTTGTTTGTCATGACCTGGCACTTGTCCATTGTGCCCTAACTAATGTCTATCATGCCCTATCTATTTCCCATTATGGAGAGGCTACTAGTTCCCTCTACCTTGTCCTCTACCTGATCCCTGTCTCCTACCCCTACTTGGCACCTATCCACCAGTTGGATATGTTAGTCTCATAGGGGTGTGTTGCATTAACTAGGCATCATAAGCTACTATATTTCCCATAACATACGGCCCACTAGTGTACACCCATGGCTATAGGATGAGCTATCAAAAATCATCTATCACCACCTAAGGTGGAATCTATGAACCCTAGTCAGTCTCTCTAGTCATTTATGAAAATATAGCTCTATACTCTTCAGGTCCAACATCCTCTACCTCCCCAAACTATCAGGAAACCCATTCCGAAAGGTACCTCTCTATCATTGAATGCTCTTGACCCTACATGTATTTGTTCTATCTAGAATAAAATAGGTTCTCATGATCATCATACCATGGGGGTTCCTGCATCCATGGTCTCCAATGAAATACTTTCATGTCATCGATAACTTGTCTCTAGTATGGGATACCTGTTGGAATTGTATGGTAGAGCATCATCATGGATCCATAATAGTATACTGCAGGATCATCCATGTCAATATCTGCTAAAGTGATAATCATTTTGAGCATGACAATAAGCTCCCAAGCCTAGATATGTAGAAGTGAGACCCCAACTCCTATACTCTACCCTCGCATATATACAACCTGATACATACCATGATATAAATATGCAAGTATCATGGGGCCCCAAGTAAAGCAAGTCATATCAAATGTCATCCATGACTAAGAAAGCCCCCAACCAATGTTGAAGCCTCAAACCCGCCTATCTAGCATAAGCACTCTAGAAATAAAATCTCTGATAATCAAAGTGAACATAGGTGCTTTCCCTTAGTAATCCTACAAGTTGACCTAAACACTCTCTACCTAGAGGGTATCCACACAAAGCACATTGTATCGGGCCATCATCCCAACATCTAAATGATAAATAACCCATTTATTGTGGATCGACACTCACAAGATGCACCAAACATTCTAAAAAGTGATTGTAGCTTCTCCAATAGGTAGATCAAAGGACAAAGTCTCACTGGGCCACCACTTAATCAGTGTTGAAATCATAGCCAAATGTGTGTTGATCTCAAGCATATGTGAAATAAATCCTAGCTTGATTGCTTCGAGAAACATCCTCACCTAGTCAATCAAATGGAAAACATGAGACAAAATGCCTGGTCTCTATTCCCTCAACTAGATTAGATGAATAATCTCCTACACAAATGAAGCATGCCATGTCAAAATTTCCAAAAAATTATTAAATTTCAAGTTTCTAACAATAATTTGCAAAAGTGCCTCTATTTGCAAAAGCATGGTGAAATTGTGTGAGTAATATTATACCAAAAATTCAATAGTGACGCTCCTTGCAAAATCATGTCAGTATTTCAATAGCATCACTAAACCAAAATATCAAAATTGATGTTCCTTGCAAAATCAAATCGTGGTGCTATTTCAATAACACTGTTGAACCCTAAAAGCTACTACACTGCCATTTACTAAAGTGTTCCATCTTTTTAAAAGTGACACTATACCTAACTAGGAAAAAGCACACCAGGTCCAATAAGTAAGTATAATCATAACACAAGCTAAACACACTAGATCCAATAGATTCTAAGAAATATATAACTAGTTAAGCTGTACTCCCAATGAAATACTTGAAAACATAGAATGAAGAAGCCATTTAAACATAAAATATTAAGAAATACATAAAGGTTCAACCTAGTTAAATGCCTCAAACCTCATCCCATTGGGGGATTGGTGTTGCATTGATGTGGAATATCAACCATTTCCCAATCCCTATATTGAAAGAATCATCTAAACAAATTTCATTGATGAAAATAAGCTAATATTGATGAAAAATAAGCTAAAAGTGGATGAAAATCTAAAATGGATGAAAGATGGATGAAAGTGAGTATTCAAATGTGTAGCATAACTTTTCTAAAATGTAAGTACATCCTTTTCTCTCCACAATGAGGAGTATTTATAGGAGAAAATGGTGAATCAATGGCTAGGATTGATTTGATCAATCAATGGATGAGAAGCAATGAAAGGTGAAGGCATGGATCACAAATTCTCGTCAATGGATGAGAACGCAAGTTGACATGGACCAAGGAGTTAATCAATGACTCTCATTGATTCAAAGCACACTTCCTAAAAATTAGGAAGTTGTTAGGAAGTTTTTAACAAAGAATATTCCATTTTGGAGTTCAAATGGAAAAATATTTTGGGGGAATATTCCCTTGCAAGTGGGAGAGTGAGAAAATAGCAGTTTAGACAATTAAATTAATGTTTTAATTGTGCAAGATGAGTGAAATTAGGATGCTCATTAAATAATTAATTTATTTAATGAAAAAGGGGTTAAATGATATTTAATTGAATAATTAATATTATTTGATTAAATGGGAGGACATATAAACAATTTAATTAAAAAATTCACATTACCTAATTAAATAAGATGAAAATTAGTGTGAAAGGGATGAATTAGCTAAATAATATTGATCATTTGATTAATAGGAGAAACTAATGTATTTAATTAAATAACTAGGATTATTCAATTAGATAGTCAAAAAAGAGGTGAATTTAGGATGAAATGGTGTTAGTAATTAGATTCAGATGTGCAATATCAGTCAAGACAATTTTAAGTGTCTACACCTATAGGAAAATATCAAACCATCACTATTAAATTATTTTACACATCAAACAATACAATGGGGTGGAATAATGTGAAAGGTAGCTCTTCAAGAATAGGCCATTTGATCTTACTAGATCTCTATCTCCACCGTTGGAGGAAATTTGTGAAGGATCCACCCTTGTTTTGTTTTAGGGTGTACAACTCTTCCAATTAGCTTACGTACATGTCGAGGTTGTAGGAGAAATGATTTATGAACCAATTTATTACTTCTTGGAAGGTTTGAATTCCTTGAGGTAAATGTGAGAACCAACAAATTGTTGGGCCTACCAAACTAAGTGCCAGAAAAGGTACATTAAATAGGAATCATTATAAGCAACTTCCATACATTTTATGTGAAATTATTTGATATGATCCACCGGATTTTCCCACCCTCTATATTTTTCAAATTTTGGGACTTCAAAACCAGGTGGGAAAGGTATCATCGTGATGGTTCTATCAAAGGGGTATGGAAATAAGTCCCATTGTGCATGTAATTTCTTTATTTTCCCATTTGGATGTCTTGGAATTTCTATGTGAGTTTCTTAATTTGCAAAGACAAATCATCTTGAGTATTTGGTGGAGGTGTATACATGTTATATTGTGGGATGGTAGATGAATTGTAGGTGTGATTTTGATATGGGCGGGTGTTATATGGTGTGTAGGGTAGATTTTGATATTGTGTATGTGATGGTGATAGTGGGGGAGGTGTGTATGCTCCTTGTACAATTGGGTTCAAGATGTTTTTTACGTGTTTATGTACATATTTGTTGGGAGTTGTAGTACAAGCCTTGCTGTTTTTGTTGCACAAGAATTTGTTGTTGTTCAATGTATTGTTGTGCTTGAAACACTTGTTGTTGCGCTGCTTGTTGTTTGTGTGTGAGCAATGTTTGTTTTTGTGCTTATTTTTGTTGTTGTTGCACAATCAATTCCTATTGTTGAACTTGTTGTAAGGCTTGAGCTTGAGCTTGTTGCTATTGCAATGCTTGTTGATAGGCATATTTTCCTTGCAATGCTTGCTGTTGCAAAGATTGAGCTCACGCTTGTTATTGCAATAATTGTTGATAGGTGTGTTGTGCTTGCAAAACTATACTATATTGAGTCAATTATTTTTTATTCTGTTGAATGTGTGGTGTATTTTGAGGGACCATAGTGTGAGTGATTTGTGGGATGATTTGATTGTGGGGTGGTTGTTGTGTGATGATATTTTGAGGGTTGTTCTACGCTATCATTCCTTATTAAATTTGAGATTGGGATGGAGGAATGTAGGTTCAGGGTCTCATTTGATTTTTCATTACTTGTGGGACAAAAGGTTGAGATGGTGCCACTTGGTGTTGTGATATTAATGGTATGCTTTGGCTTTGGATTAACTAATTGGAAGGGTTCCCTTGATTGTTTTGATCTTAAGGTTTCCCTTGTTGTGTTTGATTTGGGGCCAAGGTATTACCTTGGTTGATGATATTTGTGACCAATGGGTTTCCTTGATTGATGGAATTCATGACAAATGGGTTTGATGTGTTTTGTGGGTTGGTTTGAGTGGCATGTGGAACCAATTGATTTTATGCATCAATTGGGTGGTTGGATGAAGATGTAGCTTGTTGTGTTAAGGGTTGACCTTGGATGATGGTGTTCACTTGCCCTTGTTGTTCCACTTGAGGTACTTTTTTCACATCACTTTGTGTAATGTTAGACACACTTTGGGTACTTGTAGTGGTGGAAGAATATGGTTGTGCATGAAAAATTGAGGCCATTGTTGTGCTATGGAATGCAAGTGGTACATGTGGATGTAGAGGGCATTCAAGAATGGTGGTGGAAGAATATGGTTGGGTACTAAATGTTGGTGTCCAATTTATGTTTTTGGGAGTGAGACCAAGGTTGGTTCCTAGTTGACTTGCAAGACTAGTAGTCAATGGTTGGCTTGGTACAAGTGATGAAGTTGGTTGAATTATATATTGAGTCAAGCCATGTACTAAGGGTTGTGTGATGGAAGCTTTAGGAATTGAAGCCACATTTCCTAAGGGGTGTTCCCTAATTGTGTTCAAATTGAATGTTGAAGGGATTTTAGCCCCTTGGTTTGCTAAAGATAGCATACATTGTGTAGGGTTCTTCTTAATCAAAGTGTTGATGATATGGTGTGTTTGAGGATCTTGTTGTGCTTCAAGGAGTTTCTCTTTAGTGAGATCAAGTGGGTTTTTCATGACATATTCTACTTCATACCCCATGTCTAGTGGATTTTGTGGTGGTTGTTGTGATGGGGTTGAGTGGCTCTTAGGATCAAACTCTTGTTGGTTGGGATCACTTGTGGTAGATGTATTTTGGTTTTGTTCCATGTTTTTCTTGTTTTTTGATATTGTTGTTACCATAAATTGTGGATCAACTATGGGAGAGGTGTGTTGGGATTTATATTGTTCAAACTCTCTATTTGATTCAAATTTTAATAAAAGGGATCCTCTAAGGTGTTTTGGACCAATGATGTAAATGGATGATGAAAGGGGTGAGTGATATGGATGATGAACCTGTAAACTTTGTACAAAAATTTTAACTAAAGGTTTGATGATTTATGTTTTGGATAAAGATCCCAATGAACTTGTGAATCTAAAGGTAGACTTGTGACCTTTATGATAGAATTGTTCAAAAGGACAATGGATAACTTAACTAAATTTATGGAAAAGGATTAATTTACACACACATAGCTAAGCTAGGGGATTTGATGGATGATAACCTAAGTCTAGAATGTTGATGTGTACAAAGTTTCAAAGTTTTTTTTGAGGTGAGATGTTAAATATTTTGATATGGATGGGATGATTGATCGTAATGTTTTAAGAGGGACTTTGTTTACAAGATCAAGGTAGTAAGAAACATGCTTTACCCTCAGAGTGATAAACCTAAGAACTCAATGTTTGGATGGTACAACTTTGATACAATGTTTGGAAATACAATTCCTTGCTTTCATTTTGTTGCTTTGGAAGTCTAGATGTTTTGAAAATAAGCCCAATGTGTGGTGTGTTAAATTGAGTTAATCTTTGATTAATGAGATTGCTTTATTAGCACATCAAAATTCCTTGATTAAGTTAAAATTAAAATGCATATGACAAGGGAAAATATTTCCCACAAAAAATTGACATTGTGGAAATCAAAGAGCTAAGCTATAGGTCCCTAAGTTAACTTTATAATAATGTGATTGAGATATAAGCCCAAATATTATCCTATTTGTTTGCAAAGTCAAAGTCCATCCCACTAGATACAGTGCCATCTGATTTATCAATACCATGATACATCGTGTCTATGTGTTATATCTAAAATAATGAATTAAATGATGAAGTATCCTAATCCCTAAAACAAGAAAATCATCAATCTCATCACCATATCTAATAAAGTCTTGAACACTTATAGACTTGTTGGACTCTTGAATCAATCACCAAATTAATGGTTAATCCATTCATCTTATTCATCTATCTTCTTTCCATGTTAAAATGGTGTTAGAACCTCCAAATTTTGCATGACCACACCACCCTAACAAACTTTATAAATCTAGTATGTGAAGAATTATCCTTGCAAAACTCCAAAATCCACAAACATACTCACCTTGTGAATAAATTTTTTGGTTTGACTAACACTGAAAATTCTTATATGATTTGAAGAAATACACTGGATATATGCTTAAACCACAATATTTTAGATGCTAAGTATATACAAATTCCATTTAATACTATACCATAGGAATAATCAATTAGTTACCAAGAATTTCACTGGTAGGATAAAATGTAGGATACACTTAGGCACCGTCATTTCATGGAATTCATCCAAGAGGAATGTGGCATGGAAATAAGAAGTAACTTGCACTACATACCTATGGTGAATAATAAAAACTCAAGGTAAGCCCTACAGTATTGTGGCATAATTAGAACTATAACCACTAGAAGTTAACTTGTTCCACCACAATTAATAGATATCAACACTAAAGAAAATGTGTGGTATAGCGGTACCATATCACTTAAAATGATACCTCAGAACAAGAAACATATAAAGCATGAGGATGTATGCAGTATGGTAGTATCAAATAACTTAGTCTTCCATCCCAAAATTATGTCTTGAGAAGGTTATGTGGTATGGTGATGAAGAATTATTTTAAACCGCAGTCTCACAGTGGGATATCTAGGACTTAAAAAGAGCTTGAGGTGTAGTGGCAAGCTCCCCACTCTCTCACAATGAAAGAGCCTTAGTCATATATATGATATGTAGTATGGTGGTGAAATATTAACTAATTCATGACAGTACGATAAAAGTAAAAATGTTATGCATAAAGCCAATAGTATAGTAGGGTGGTTATAACAAGCATATAATATAACAGCCATATCGCATGGATCAAAAGGACTAATGACAATATTATAGTACAAGTTGGTGAGGGTATTTATATTGATTATGGTAGTAATTATAACCACTATAACAAACCATTCAATTCTATAAGATCAATGGTGGATATTCAAAATGGAAATATAAGATGATTATGAAATATTTTATATGAGGCTAACATAAATGTTGAAATGACTAAACCTAGAGGCTGATAAACTTAGAACTCAGTGCTCATTTTTAGTAATCATTTGCAGTGAATTGTCATCATTCCAAGAGCTATCGAGTTCATAAGAGGAAGGCTCTACAACTATTGTGTCACTTTGTAAGTGTATTCTACAACCATTGAGTTGAAAATTTATAGTTTGAAAGTGTAAAGAATTTAAGTCGGAGTAGAAAATTTTCAATCATGCCACCTAGAAAAAGTAAAATTAAGAAGGAAGAACATCAGAAGAGGTCTCTGCAACATTCTATACTAGATATTCTACCTGAGTCAATGGATAAAGGATTTAGGAAGGTCTTTAGGGACATAGCTCAGGGGTGTTGGGATGCAGTCATTCTTGTTTTAGGGTGGGATTTGTTTTGGTACTTCTATGAGAAAATGGATTATAAGATTCCAATATCAAACCCTTAGAATCTAGACTTGGCCAAATTTATTGTCCCCAATGTTTTCATAGATGTCAAATTCATTAGATTATTGGCACAAAACTACCACCTAGCTACCAAGATAGTAAGAATGGCAGATGGTTGACTAGTAGTAAGAGTCTTACCAAAATTGTCATTGTGGAGTGCTTCAACCTAAACAAATAGGCCCTTACCAAAGTAGAACTTCAAAGGAGTGAAGAAGAGTATAATAGTTTGAGAAAAACTTATAGTCCAATGATGAAGTTCCCATGCATGTGAAGAGTGGGGAAAACAATAGAAGAATAGCTATCTCCTCTTGTGTCAAACCATTTTTGTTAATGATTTCTAGGTGTAGTTTAAAGAACTTACTTTGCTTTTATGTCAATTTTTTGGGATAGATGCTGAATAAAAGATGCTAATTAGCCTTTATGTTGGAAAATGGAAATTCAAAACCCTAAAACTAATGTTGAGTGTAATGCAGGAAGTGTGAACCCAAGGACAACAAAAAACACAAATTACCGCACAATTTTTTTTGAAAGAAGAACAATACATAAGATTAACATGAGCATAGATTACATATAAGGAAATTATACAATTACAAAGACCATTATGTCCTCTGGGGTACATGAGAAGGCATCACAAAATCCTAAACTAAAACCATAATGATAACAAACGAATCAAGATTACATAAAGATAACATACCCCCATCCATGATCAAAAGAGATGAAAAAGATACATATAACATTTTGTTAATAGTTCAACATAATACATTCTGATCCATTTCAAGAGTACATTACATCACTTGGTACATTACATCACTTGAGAATTACATTACATCACTTCAAGAGTACATTACATTACTTCAGGAGTGCATTACATTACTTCGGGAGTACATATTCATCCTGTCATGCAGAGGAAAGATACATCAAATATAAAAATGATACATAATTAAACATAGTACAATATAACTGAGGTTGAGTCTTGGATCAACAACATCAACACAAACTCAGACTGGGGACCCAATGGGGTGCATAGCACGTTCCACTCAACTGCGTGGACCTAAAGGACCACCCCTGTGTTAGGAGTTGACAAGAAAGATCTCCATTCCTCAACCAAAATAGTCAAATGAACTAATAGAAAGCTAGACTCCACAAGAAGGATAACCATGATACAAGATAACCCATAGCATTGCCATCACATAGCCACAACAAAATAATGAAAAGTCTAAAAAAACCAATAGCCAATATTATAGATCAACACTAAATAACCATAAGAGGTGCCAACAACAATAAGGTCTAAAGCCTTCAAATAAAATTGCAACGTCAACCAACAATAAATATCAAGGGAACCTTTCATTAACATCAATCAAGTTGCCATGAGGAATGTATGCAACACTAAAGATAGAACTTGGAGGCTTCAACAACAATCACCAAGAACCAATTGCCTCAACAACATAAAAAATTCAAACAACACTCCCAAAGGAAACCAAACAAAGGGAGATAAATGGGTACTGTAGGAGAGTGTCATCGCATGGCCTTACATGGATTAGCTAGGCAACCTATCACAAGGTACCGCCTCCATCTATGGTTATCTAGGTTATCTATCTCAAGGCGACCACTCCATAGGGTGACTCATGTGGGACTACTTACCTTTTGTGAGGACAAGACAATGATCTTACCAACCAGGTCTTCTCATTCCATCCTTAGCCTATGAAAGCACTAACGGTATGGTTGAGGCTCATAATTAATCTTGTTTAGTGTTTAACTACCCACACACTAGTTCATTAATTACATTATCACTTGTTTAAGAAACTCTTTGATGGGTTACCCTAACAACCCCTTTGTGCACTAGACGCCCATGAAGAGCCACTCCCTATGGTACCAAACCAAAACAAGCAAGGGGTGTACCTCATCTCACATCAAAAAACAAGGATTGCATATCACAATATATGCAAGGCAAGAACCATCTCACAAACCCATTCCATATTACTAAAACATGAAAAAAAGAGGTACCACCCACTACATCAAAAGTCAACCCCATAGTACAAAGTAATACCCACAAGTTCAAAATCTGAAATAAGATCAATAAATCACAACAGAACAACAGTGGAAAAATCAACATAAATCAAGTTTCTCCATTGCCTCTAGTAGCCAAAAACACCGTAAATCCACAATCTTCTACAATCTTCTATTGAAGGTAATTCAAATATATCAGGCTTCCACCCATCTCAAAATATGACCACAAGAAAGGCAATGCAACAAAGTCTCCTCAATCAGAATTAACACAAAAGGAAGACTTACTTCAAGGAACCCACAAAATGACTATATAACTTCCACAATCACAAAATGACAAGAGAGGAATAAAAGAGGCAATATCATAATGAGACCTTCAACTAAATCAATGCTATTATAAACAATTCCATACAAATCAATCGCAATAATCTGTATCAACCTTAAATTCCAAATCAAATCAATCATCAAAATTATTGATTATAAAATTAAGAATAAAACTATACAATATACCCATTTCATCAATATAAATAAGCTTCCAATAGATATTGATCATTGTCCCTGGTTTAATTCTATAAGATGTGAGGAATTAGATATTAAAATAATGTTTATTTAATTCTTAAACTAAAAGAAATATAAAAGAATTAAAAAGAAATCACAAATTAAATAAGTCTTCTCATCCCATCCTTAGCGAGTAAGAAAGCTTACTAATGGTATGGTTGAGGCTCATAATTAATCTTGTTTAGTGTTTAACTACCCACTGCTTGGTTCATTAATTACATTATCCTTGTTTAGAAACTCTTCCATGGGTTACCCCAACAACCCCTTTTGTGCACTAGACCCCCATGAAGAGCCACTCCCTACCAAACCAAAACATGCAAGGGGTGTACTTCATCTCACATAAAAATCAAGGAGTACATATCACACAATATGCGAGGCAAGAACCATCTTGTAAACCCATTCCATATCACTGAAACATGAACAAAGGAGGTACAACCCACCACATCAAAAGTCAACTCCATAGTACAAAGTAATACCCACAATCTCAAAATCTGAAATAAGAGCAATAAATCACAACGGAACAACTGTGGAAAAATCAACATAAATCAAGTTTCTCCATTGCCTTTGGAAGCCAAAAACACCATAAATCCACAATCTTCTATTGAAGGTAATTCAAATATATCAGGTTGCCAATCATCTCAAATATGACCACAAGGAAGACAATGCAACAAAGTCTCCTCAATCAGAATTAACACAAAAGGAAGACTTACATCAAGGAACCCACAAAATGACTATATAACTTTCAAAATCACAAAATGACAAGAGATGAATAAAAGAGGCAATAACATAACGAGACCTTCAACTGAATCAATGCTAATATAAAGAATTCCATACAAATCAATCGCAATAATTTGTATCAACCTTAAATTCCAAATCAAATCAATCATCAAAATTATTGATTATAAAATTAAGGATAAAACTATACAATATACCCATTTCATCAATATAAATAAACTTCCAATAGATATCAAATCATTGTCCCTGGTTTAATTCTATAAGATGTGAGGAATTAGATATTAAAAAAATATTTATTTAATTCTTAAACTAAAAGAAATATAAAAGAATTAAAAGAAATCACAAATTAATACTATGAAATTAAAACACCCAATAAGAGAACATATAAGAAGAAGTAAATATATAATTCATATTTTAATTTCTACTATATTAAAAGAAATCTCAAATTAATATTTTTAACCTACCTTTCCATTTTAAATTAAATACAATAATTAATGATATTCTAAAAGCACATATATTTTCCTCTTAAACTAATAAATTTGAGGATTCTACATTTAAACCATGATATAAATACAATTGTACTTGCATATGTACATATATATATGTATAAGTATTTCCTTTTAACTTACTCTAATTTATTCACTACAAAGTCATTTAGAATGATTAAAGAAATCGTATATCACATAACAACTCAATATTTATATTACCTCAAACAAAATTTTCTTTTTATTTATAATTGTAATACATATTGATTAACTAATCCTTAAACTCATAAACACAAATCCAAGTGATAAATCATAAGAAACATTTAAATAATCAATTATTTTTTTATCTATTCATTTGTCAAGAAACCATTAAGCATTTATATAACATATTTTATAAGTATCTCACTAAGAATGTTACAACCATTTAATGATCATAAAAATCAATTCAAGCTTTAAGTCTATAAATCATCTTTCTTCTATGCTTAATTTAACAAACGATACTCTAAATCATTTAATTAGACTAACCCCTTTTATTTCCTAATTATGAACAACTCAAATTTTGCCTCCTCAAACTCCCATTTCACTTAACCACTTAATCAACTAAAATTAACAAAAATCAACTTAAATTCCAATTCACACACATAATCCATCACGAGGAAACCATCAAACATTGCGACCCTAAAACAAAACTCCAAAATAATAAGCAACTATGATCAACTTCCCCTAAGTATTTCCAAATACTAACTTTTTCCATATTTAGCTTCCCAACTTATTTGAACCTAAATATATCCAATCTGTTCCTATTGATTTTGCTTTAATTCATTTAATGTTTTATCCAAAACAAAATTTCCACTTCAATACTATTTTATTCCTTCCCATTTGTATTCCTGAATCTATTATCTAATGTAATCCTTTATCCATCGCCCAAAACAAACTTTTCTAACATTAAATATATATACTCAAATATAAATATATATATATATATAATTGTTTAACCAAATATCGGTATATAACTATATGCATACATATGTTATTATAGATGCGAATGAAAGGTATAAGAGACTGTCTAGAATAACAGTTCAGAAGACAGTTGTTCATGTCACTCAGCTATATTATACCTCTGCATAAGATTTTTGAAGTACAGAGGAAAAACATATATATATATCTTAATATTTATGAACACAACTAGAATTTATAAATACTCAATAGAGGCACTAGTAAACTTTTTCAATATCATTATTAAGATAATTCAATAACTGCATAATATACTCGTAAACAAAGGTAAGTAATCTGCAGATTTAATAATTCAATAAATGCATAATATACTCGTAAAACAAGGTAGCAAACTGCAGCAAGTAATTTGCAGTGAAACACAAGAAATCGCCAACACTTATAAAATCGAAATGCATGCATCGAGATTCAAGCACCATATATGTATATCATGGACAAATGAATTTAGAACATCCTGTCGCGCAGTACGGGAGGGGTTTCAGAAACTTACAAGAAAATGCAATCGGCAGAGTTGCAAAATTTAACAAAGAAATAAAATATAAGGGTGATTGAACACGATATAACTATGAAGCATAAAGCCATGAAGAAAGAAGAGTTAAGAAATGCATAAATAGATTTCGCCAGGAAGCTGTCCAAAACATTGAATTAATGAAGCACTCAGGAACACGTCCTAACATTGCAAAATTTGCTTGTTCTAGGCGCACGCAGTCATGCAGGTTTAACGGTGAGGGCTGCACATACTTCACACATTCACACCCTTATTGCATTACATATATAGTTGATCATTACGAGTGCATGGTTGACCTTCATGCCGGCTATCTTGGAGATAGCCCAAATCTTATTACTAAGATACCAGTTAAACCTGTGGTGCCTGTGGATCATATATGAATATAGGCTGGGCATTTCCAGCAACACTGCTTTTTAGTTGGATCCCAAAAATGCTGCAACTTATGTTCTTCTCTATAACATCTAACGCAGAAGCAGACAGGGAAACGAAACCATCTACCACCAAGGCGCATACAGGTCAGTGAGCTGGCTGCGTAGGCGGCAGCAAAAGAAGTGGAAGGAGGCGCGCAGGAGAAAAACAAAACGCTTACAAACTTTCAAGTAGATGCAACAGGGATTAGCTCCGAATAATACACTGATGAAGGCGAGGAAGGTTGGCTGCAGGGGCAACGACTTAAAGGTAGAGAGGGAGGAAGCGCTAAGGCATAGCCTAAAGGGCTCAAAAAGTCCAAGAAAAGTATCCAAAAATGATCCGATAGCCACACTAAATCTAAATTCATCCCCAAAATTGTTGCAAGAGAGATTGTTCTCAGAGATGTGATCAGTTTCCATCATTTAAAACAGGTACAATGTTCTTGTGTCGCAGCTGAGACAGGCTGGCAATGGAAATAGAGCGATTATTTAAACCTCTACAACATTCTATTTTCAAGTATTGCAGATGTGACAGGTTGCAAACGGTATCAGGGTCATTATTTAAATTCTATACACCCTACAACGTCCACAGTACAATTACAAAAAAATTCAGTTGCAAGCGCACAAGCACACCTACAACATCACTAAGTCATATTCACAAACTAGACAAGAAAACAATGAGATTTCACTCTTACTTCTACGCTATTTAACATTACCCAGCTTTGCCAGAGAACACAGGCACAACTAAAATATCAGTTTAAATGAAGTCTAGGGGATCTTACCTCGAGATCTAAGTCAGAAGGGTTTGAAGAGATGCTCAAAAAGAGGCCTTGGCCACTTTGATCAAATCGGATTGCCATCTGTTTTGCAGATTAAAGCTTCACTCTTTGACTGCATTCTACTCGAACTCCATAAACATCCACTCTCAAATCCTTCACCTTTTGTTACTAGGTATGGTATCTCCAGACATTGTGTTGCAACTCCCTGGTAATATGCGAGCAGGAAAAACAGGGGCGCATGGAAAGAATTGCGGTCTCTTTCTGCAGCCATTTCCAAAAGTCTCCCCTTTCAGACGTTGCAGTTGCAAGTGCCCTGCGCCTAGACCAGGTACGCACTATTTGACAGCATCCCTCCAAACTGCGGAAGGAACCAGCCCCCAAACAATCACCAGGCCCCCCTCTTTTTTGATAGATGCCTCCTCCAAAATGCCATCGTACCACGTAGAGGAGCATGCAGAATGCGGATGCCAAGACAAGGCACGTGGAACCTAGAGGGAATGCCTTGAAGCCAGGTGGGGAGGGGTACATGCAAGGGCAGGTGCAGCCTTTAGACTCAAGCAAAGTTTATTATTATGCCAATTTAATATGTATAATTTTTTTTTTTTTTTTGACTTTTAATTTTATATATAATTTATCTAATTGATTACTAAGTAATCAAACAATTAACAACATATTTATCCTTTTTAATGTTTTACTCACTTCTAAGAAATAAGACTTAATAATATATATATACTATTTATTTATTTTTACTTAGTAATTAAGTATATATATATACAATTTACTTTTTACATATGCAAATTTTATGTTTTATTTACAAAATAATATCAATTATTAAATACATATATATATATAATTATACATTTAAGACAAATTTAAATCTTAATATTGAAATTACAACTTAACATATCTAATATCGATATTCCAAATTAATAATTGCATAATAAATTTCCAATATAAACAAAGTTTACATTCATATATTCTTATACATGTATAATTAAATACATACAAATAGAATAGATTGAGTTGTAGTTCTAACAATGTAAAATCAGATATTAAAGGATGATCACTAATTTTGAAAGCAACATATAACAATATATATATATGTAATATGTAATAATAATAATAATATGTATATATATATATGTATATATATATGTAATGACATATGTATATGTATATATGTAATATGTATGCTCTTTATGCTCAAATTATGTCAATTGATCAATCAAGTACCATATGAACAATTCAAATGTAGCTTTAAGGAACTACTATTTCACTATTCTTTTGCTTCTATTTAAATTCTCAATACATTCTGCTACAAAACCATTCATTGAAGGAAAAATGTTTTCAAATAACTAAATCCCTAGTGAATTTCCAGCATCCATCATTTAGGTTTTATTTAACCTATGCACATAAAATTATATATATATATATATTTCAAAAGCCAAACAAAAGTACAAACTTATCGAAATAAATTCTTACACCCCAAGCTACACATTTTAATTAGATTTTGAGCACAACATAAACCCTTTGGTAACCATTCCCTAAGTAAGTACATCGAGTATAAATCTATATGAGGTTATATAACTATGTTCCAAGGCACATATAATCCATTTCTATGTAACAAAACCAATATAATTCTATGTGCTCTAAACTTCAATGAATGATCGGATTCATCTTGACACCGCAACTTAATTTAATTAGCTAATTGAACAAGGCATAATTATCAACAAAATAAAAAATAACACTTACACCAACAATCCAGAAAGACCTATTCGAAGGGGCGCTACATTGAGTATGACTTTGCTTAATTTATTGAGAAATCATTACATGATGGATTCATGCAAGTAAAAGAGGATAAAGCCCTTATCACTTTTAGGTGTTACTCCTTGTTGTGCCATTTTATTTTATATCAAAATAGAACCGGATGGACTAAAAGAATGTGTTTGGGTATGATAGATGAGCAAGGTAATCAACTACCTATTCAGAACTAGTGCTACATATGGGATAATAGGTGTAGAAAGAGTGATTTTGTGGTTTTCTATTAGGATTTTATACTCAAAATTATGGTAGTCCTTGGCCATGGGTATCCAAGATTACATACACCAGTCTTACAATTGTTAAGACCCTTGGCACTCAAACCAGAGCAAGGGCATACTCATAATCAAGAGGATTGGTTTTTCTTACCCAATACCATGGTAATCTGAGTGTATGGATTCCCCCAAGCCCCACATATCTTTCCTAATTTTTTTCCTCTCTGATTGGCCTTCCTAGAATTCATGTGGCAGATGATATGGATGGAAAAGGAAGTTATACATAGATAGAAGAAAGGCAACTCTTTTTGCAGCTTGACAGTATTTGGGGATTTTTCCATTGCATCAAACACTCTTGAGGAATCATAGAAGTTTCTAAAAGAAAGGTATCCCTTAAAATCTGGGAAGGAGAAGGTATCTGATCCTATGGGTCACATGAATTTTATTAGAAAAAAACTCCTTACAAAACCTGGGATCACCCTTGAAGTGGACTATGAGGAGGATGTGATAAGGAATTGTATCACTCCTTAGGATGTACATGAAAGAAGAAGAAAATTGGACATATTAATAAAGTTGAATGAGAGAAGAAAGAACATGGATAATAATTTCCAAGGGTTTTACATAGAGGAAGCATATCCCATCAAGAGGATCAATCTAATGATTGATAAGTTTGACAAATTGTACAACAAAGCACAAAATGAATTGGAGAAATCTACCAAAGCTATCTACCAAGAGGCCAAGCACATTTGTAATATCAGACCCCAAGATGAGGTTTCAGTACAACATGTTCCATTAGATTCAACCCCTAAGCAATGAGAATCCAAAAAGAAAAAGGTATAGGAACAGGAACCCTTAGTGCCACATGAGATGAGTGAAGGGGTCAAGGATACTGAAGGGGTAGTAGGTGTGCTAACATAATTAAAAGGTAACATTGAATTTGATTAACCACCCTATAAAACAAAAGCTCATAAGCCTAAAGAAAGAATTAACGCATATGCAAAAGGTGAACAAGATATGTAAGATGATGAAAGAATCGTAGTAGCTCATAGATTCATAGAAAATGATG
>VDFB02035359.1:0-15709 GCA_007258455.2 Sequoia sempervirens
TATTTCAATCATAAAATCTAAATCAAATAGTCAAATCAACTAAATCTCCCCTTAAATTAATCAAATCCTGATTAATTTATTCCTAATCACTCAAATCCTCTAGATTTTGCAACTTGCACAATTAAATCATTTAGTTGATTTAACAATTCCCCATTTTCATTCAAAAAAGGCATCAAAGGTGGAATATTCCTCAAATTTGAAATCTCCCCCCAAAAGGACTTGTCCATCCAACAAAGCATTTAAGGCTCTTACATTGTCTCTTACATGTCTCCCACTTGGCATCTAATTTATCCTTTCCTTCCCCGTATGTCATCTCAACAAATTCAAATTTCAAACTTGCACATGGATGAAAATGTGCTCAACCTTCATCCTCTCACATGTTGACAAGTGGCATCATGCCATTGGATGAATGTTAGTCCTACATTGCTCAAATTTGGATATTCATCCATCTTGGCATTCTATAAATAAAGAGCTCATATCCTCATTTTATCATCCACAATTGGAGTAAACTTACTCTACTCAAATTCATCTTCAAGCATTTGCAAGATTCATCCATCCATAGCTAGGTTATGCAGGTTTTCATCTTGGAGCACATTTGAATCTTCACAAAAGTGGATCACTCATCAACACTCTTCATAATCTATCAACATTGCATCATTGGAGTTGGGAAAGGGCCAATTTTCACATCAAATTGGCACCAATTCCCCCATGGGATCAAGAGTTTGCATTGCTTTCAATAGGATTTAATCTACTTTCTTGTTCTTTCATTATCTTCTTATTTTTATTCCTATTTTGAGTTTTGTTAATGGATTTCATGGGGAATCCTTGTTCTTGCTTGCATTTGATCTCATAATGTATTCATTTGTTGTGTTTTGCAGGTATTTGGATTAAGGATTCACATTTTGGCTCTAGAAGGAGAGCAGGAATTACAAATCTAACACATTTTTTAAAAAAATTCATAGTTTTAGCATTCTTTACAACTGTTTTAGCACTCTCTACAGTTCTTTTAGTGCTCTTTACATTTCTTGTAGCACTCTTTAATGTTCTTTTAGCACCCATGACCACTGTTATAGCGCCCATGAAGTTTAGCGCATATGATCACTGTCTTAGTGCTTTTTAGAGTCAGTTTTTAAAATGACCATATCTTGGTCATACGAAGGTCTTTTTTGATGCTTGTTTTTTTTGAAATGGGGTAGAATTTTGTAAGCTATGCAATGGTGTAGGATTTTATTAACTATTAATGAGTTAAAATTTTCAAATTTTCATCTAAAGGAAAAACACATGATAACTTGGCTAAGTTTTAGGGTGTTTTGGTAAATGATTCATCTAACCCCTATATCCTTTTGTTCTTTGATCTCATCTAATGTTTTGATTACTTTTTTAGGTTGGGAATCGAAATCAAAAGAAAGAAGTGTTGTCGCGGTTTTGCACCGGGAGTGGGGACCCTCTCTTTTTGGTGTCTTTGACCTTTGATTTTATGGGATTTATCATTTTGAGGTCTTGACATGTTGGTCTTGCTGGCTTTGCCCTTGCCTTGAGGTTGGAATTGATTGAAATTGAGTTTTGGGCCAAATCCGGGTTTTCACCTAGATCCAGGATTTTTCGCCTCTGGCGGATTTTTCCGGCCGTGGTTCCTTGTCCGTCTCTTGCCGGATTCTCCGACTCTGGGTTTTTGCCTAACTTCGGGATTTTCCGGTCCAGCCAGATTTTTCTGGATTCTGTCAAAATCCCGACCTTCCTGTTTTCCCCGGTTTCTGCATTTTTCGCGAAATCTGTGTCTCCGCGCATTCTGGGATTCTCCGAAATTCCACTTGAGGCTCGGGTTTCCAGACTTGTCAGAAGGGTCTTATCGCGCATTAATGGCTGAGGTACCTTGGTTCAGACAGGTATAAGGGCGAATTTAGGGCATTTTCTGATTCATTCTAACTTCATTGCTTCCTTGTTTTCTGCTCTGGCGATTCAGAACTTTCGATTGAGCTTTGAGAATTGATCTTGGGTTTGTTTGCGCGAGGACTGTTTGAGTATTGCTGCCAGTATCGCGTTACTAGGACGTGTTTGTCGCGTGGCTGACTTTCTGAGCTCGGATTTTCGCTCGCTTTGATCCATGGTGTGTATCTATTGCCCTTCCCTTTGCTTGCGTGATGATTTGGGGTTTTCTTGTGATTGGGTATTGTTAATTTTGCGGTCGGCCCTTGATTTGGTTTTGATGTCATATTTATTGAGTCGGGGTTGGACCTATTTATTGTTTGGGCCCATCCCTCGTGCCCTATGAGTTCCATTTGTCCGTTTGATTCCATATTTATCCTTTAGACGGCATTCTGGGTGCGACTGCTTGCTTGTTTTGGGCGTGAAATCTGTTATTATGCGAAATTAGGGTTTCCTTGGTGTTTCGGCTAGAACGATGATTGTTTCTTGTGCTTGAGTGATTTTCGCCCCGCGTTGTGTTGGCTTCCCCGTCCTGTGAGGATTAGAGGGCTTTTAGGTAAATCATGAACTGATATTTTTAACCCTAAAGCTTGCTCTGGTTTTAATGACGGAAATCTGGTCACGCGATTTAGGGCACCATTGTCTTAGCACGGGGATTTCTCCTTTGGGGGCTTTTGAGGTTGGAATTCTTTGCATACTTGAGGTTGGTGATTATCGTCAGTTTTAGGATCATTTGAGCTTAGGTAGTGGAGATCCCGTGGTCGCTCAAGTTTTGGTGTACATCTTGCCGTTTTTCGGGTTTCTGAGGTCGTCGCGGAATTTCCTTGCTCCCGGATTTTCCCGGTTTCCGCTTATTCCGCGGACGAGGTTAATTCCCGGCGTAATTTATACTATCCGCGAAAATCCGTTCCATCCAGAGTTTTCCGGATTTCCTGTCTGGTTGCATTCTTTTGTATATTTCGATGATAGGATTAATGGAATGATTGTTTATACCTATTTCTTGATTGCCAATGATTAAAATTAATGATTATCCTTCAATTTTCTGAGCGTGTTAATGATTTATATGGCTAATAGTGCTTTGGCAGCAGGAATCCGTCTGGGTCGAATTTCTCCGAAATTCCGCCCCGACGGTATTTTCCCGGTTTACATGATTTTCCCGGATTATTTGATTTCTCTGGATCCCGAAAGATTGGCAATTGGCAATGAATTTTAATGGATTTTTATGATGTGTGCTAACCCTTGGGATTGATATGAGCTTAATATTTGGATTCTAATGGTAATTCTTGAATGTGCAGGCTGAATCAAGCAAAGCTGCTGCTGGGAAGTCCAAAGGGGGTGCAGGGGCATCTTCAGTTTCTGAAACAGAAAGGTTAAGATTGGACATGAAAGGTCAGGTTCCAGAGAGTAAGATATCCTCTGTGTGGGAGATGTATCTGACACCAACGTTGGCGCATGGCGGTATGAAGAGTTTAAGCAGAGAACAGCTGAGAAGGACCCATCACCCTTGAGGCAAGGAATGATGAATTCAGGGTTGGTGCATGTGGCGGGGTTCCCTCCAGCGGTCCAGTGCTACGAGTTGATTTTGGAGTGTGCCAGACAGTACGCTTTTGATACGCAGATGGTGGTCACCACTGAGGGATGAGTTTTGGCAAACTTCAGTCCAGCCTCCATTGCCCGGGCCTTCAGCATGCCGGATCTCCCCTCGGTCTGTGCTTTAAACATTGACACTGCCCGAACTTACTACGAGAATGAGCCAGTTAAGGCTCAGCAGCTTATCAACTCATGGCTGGAGAAGCCAAAATCTCACCACTCCAAATTGCCCAAACAGTTGCACAGGGTGAAGTTCAGGCCGGATATCTATGACGCTATTACACTGTTGAGCAGGGTGGCCGGACTTAAGACTGCCGGAGTCTTGGAGAATTGGATGGTCCACGTGATCACCAAGATGGGCCAAGGGACAAATTACCACTGGGCAGGTCTCATCAGTGCAGAAATAGACAAACAATTAAGGAATGTCTTGGAGGGAAAGAAGTTCACCATGTCCTCCTATGTCATATATGTACTGGCCATCTCTTATCCATACAAGGGGCTGACTCCGGCGGGAACCATTGGACAAGACATCATCTATGAGGTTTATCCGGAACTACATTTGGGACACAGAGATTATAGGAGGGCCAATGATGCCTTTACGATGCATATTACCCGGACCCTTCAGAATGCAGAACATATCAGATTGTCCGATGGCGCCAAAGCACTGATCAAGAATTACGGGGCATGGTTTATCCAGTTCCCCACCTTCACTTATCTCCGGATTGACGGATGTCCTGTTGCACCCTACCGATTGCCCAGATATCCCACTGACCACATAGTACTGCTGGAAGTTGTTAGACAGATTTGTGAGTTTGATGCAGTGGTGAAGAGGGAGAAGCATAAGACTGGCTTTGGAGGTGATTTCCCTCTTGGGATTGGCGTGGGAGAGATGTGCCCTTCCATTCAATCGGCTCACACTGCAGGTGAGGAGTTGGCAGCCTATGGATTCTCTTTCCATTCAAAGAGAATGAACTTTGACATCACCGGAGGAGCACAGAAAAGAGCTACCCGGGAATACAGGCATAAGGAGGATTTAGAAGATTACTGGGTCAACATCAAGGATGACCTTGATGCGAGGAAGAAAAGGTATTCCCGGCTGCCAGTAGAGGCAATTAGACAATATAATGTAAAGCTAATTCCGGATCAGCTGGATGATGATGGAAAACTGGTCCAGGACCATGTTTATGAGCCCATTAAGGATAAGTCAGTGGCAGATATTGATTGGAATGAGCCTGAGGTGACGGAGTTGGAAGACTTGATGGCTCCAGTGCTGAGGTATACCTTTTCTTGGGTTAAACATGAGGTATGGGTATTGGAAAATGCTAATGTGCCATGTACTTTTGATTTGATGGGGAATCTTAACCCCATGTCCACTTCTGAGGAATCCGGGGAAGAGGACCCCAAAGGGAAAATAGCTAAAACCTCACCCTTCAAGATCAAAGTCAGAGGTTCTAAAGGAACTGAGCCTGCAGCAAAGAGGAAACCAATTGGCAAGCGCAGGTGGAAGACTCTGACCATCAGCAAGTCCTCGGATGAGGAGGAAGCAGAGAAAGTTGAAGAGGAGGATGCTCCCACCGCCAAAGAAAGCCAGAACTACAAGGGTGGTGAAGAGGATCGAACCGCCGGAGGGGATGTGAACCTCCCGGAGTTGGTGGATAATGGGGGAGGGAAGAACCAAAAGTGTATACAAAGATCCCCGAAACTCACTTCTAAGGATATTTACACAACGAAGGATGCTTCTCAATATTGTCGGTTAAGAGAACAAGACGGCTTGTCTCCTCCCGAGGGTATGCTGAGGTACCGGAGAGAATCGGATGGGCCGAAATGCGGCCGGAGCGAAACCGTTCAAGGAGGGGCGGCTATTGATGAGGCTGCGAGCTTCCGGTAGAGCGAGAAAAGGCACGCTACCACGCAGTGCGGTCCTGCGAGGATTCCGGTGAAAGCCCGCCGGATCACAGCCGGGAGGAAAACATCCTGAGAACTCGTCGGGCCCCGGTTAGGTTGAGAACCGACCAGGGTGAATTTCTTTCCCTCGGAGAATGATGACAAAACAACAGAGGAGATCAAGAAACAGTCTGAGAAAATCCCACGAAAGACATGAGGAAAGCAATCAGAATCCGGTGGACCTTGGTGGCCCAGGAAAAGTAATCATTAGGAACCTCTCTTATTTGGGATGCAATGTTATCTCAAATCGGTAAAGGGAAGAAGAGGAAGGTTGCGAGGGTAATTTCCTGGGTGGAAAGAGATGAGGTGCACAACCGAGTAGTTCACATCGCCACCCCTGCTGCAGAAAAAATGAGAGATGAGGTAACAGGCCAGGATTACAACATCCAAACCATTAACCTTGGGCCGGCCTCCCTAGAACAGGACATTGAGGAATTTGAGGGGTCAAGTGCAGTAATTGTGGATAGATTGAAGAAGGAGACCCAGTCAAAACGGGAATTGAAAAGGGAAAACGAGAGGTTAAGGAAAAGCTTAGAAGAGGTCATGAAACCTCTACAGTCCCTCCATCCGTCCTCCTCTTCTACTCCCGGATTTCTGCCGAAGGAAACAATTTCCGGTATTGAAAAGATGAAGGCTTCCGCACAAGCTGCCACCCATTGGCTGATGAGTGTTCAGACACAAGGAGATGAAGCTATTAAGGAAATCATGTCTGTTGGCAAGGATGCAATCCGTGGAAAAGAGCTGATAGAGAACATACTTTCTCGGGATAAGAATGATGTTGACTCCCTGTTGCAGAAGACAAAGATAATTCTTGGACATGGCAAGGATCAGTTAGGTAAGGATGGAATTCTTCCCTCTGCCAGATTGGATGAACCATGGGAGTTGTTCGAGGCATTGCAGATCAGCCAAGGAAGCTTGAAAAAGATATAGAAACGAAGAAAATCCATTGATGCCGACCTCACTGCAATCTATGATGGTTGCATTGATTTTTTTGAAGTCATGACAGGGAGGAATAAAATAGCTCCCAAGTACCTAAGTTTGGATCAGTTGAAGGAGTGGTGGCATGAGATTTATGCCCCAGATTCTGATGAGGTTGTCACCAGCCATATGTTTGATGATGCAGCTACCTACTTGGCAGTGATAGACAGGTATATGGCCAGCAAGGAGGACTGGAAGAAAACCATTGAGCAATCCAATGAGGGAATTGATGCAATTAAATGTCGGCTCAAGGTTTTTCCATTGCCACCTGTTGCTGAGTTGGAGGGAGTATTTTTGAAGGTCCAAGGGTCACCTGCTCAGAGGAAAGATAAAGGGAGCAACAGTTAGTGTTGACCTCGAGATTTGTGCTTCCCTATTATCATAGGGCATGCATTGGACCGGATTTCCTTGGGGACTCTGCCTTGGCCGACTTGGATGATGGCATTAAATGTGTGCCTTAGTTTGTTTCCTTGGCCGACCTATTTTGGTGGTTTTTATTATTTTGTAAAAAATGTTTGGCTGGGCCGACATGTTTTGGGGGGGAATTTTGGTATAAGTTGGCAGTTTTGCCTCATTGTAAGGGTTCAGTTTAGAAAATTGATATAGACATTAGCAAGACTGTAATAGAGATTAGCAGGAGCAATAGTTAGAGTTTTAGAATTTCTTGAAGCAAATACCATATTCAGAACAGTTGAATTGTTGCAGCATTTGGTGATTAATACAATTGAAGGCATTGTGGTTATTCCTGGTGAAATCCTTTGTGTTATCTCATCTTGCATGGTTCTTTTTGTTCTATCTTTTATATTGCTTGAAGATCTAGGGTTTTAAAGTTAGAAATAAATCGGTGTAGTTGGATAAATGGTGTATGTGATTTTATATTTGGAGTGTTTGTAGCTATCTCTGGTCTATACTCCCAGTAACTATCTGATTGTAGTAGGCTGGTAAAGTCAACCTGGACCAAATATTCAAATGTGCTTAAGTTCGGTTGTAGATGCAAGTCTATGATTTGAAAATCTGTGTTCCTCAGAAGATTGCACTGTTCTTGTAAGATTGCTTCGTGGGTCGAGCAGGAATTGTTTATTTGAGATAGGTCCATTCCAAATATATGTCATTTGCATTGCTTGTCCGTTCAGTAATTTAGATTTTATTACTTTCCTTGCATCCCTATCTTTTGCTGTTTCTTTATTATTTGGTTAGATTTAGGGTTTTAAGATCATCATATTGTCAGATCTGATAAATTGGAAAGATACAGTTTGCTTGTAGTAAGGTCTGATTGTGATTACCAACAATTTCACATTTCATCTGAGTTGTTTTATGCATTGTTATGACCTAACATCCAAGAGACCTTGGGGTGATTTTCAGTGATTCGTTATTGAAAATAACCTTTCAAGAGAGATAGAATATCATTTTCTATCTGAGTTGTTGCTGTGCAGAGAACACCATCAACAGATTGGCGCTAGAAGGAGGGCCTGAATGAGCATGCTGGATCGTTTCTTGAATGCCATCTCTCTAGAGAGATATAAGAGAAATACCAGATCCAACACAAGAGAGGAAGATTTAGAAGAGCTACAGTTCTCCAATAGGTCAAGGAGGACTAGAGTAGGGGGAGAATCATCATCACCCATCCCTTCACCCACATCGTCCATATCTTCTCATCCTGAGGTTGAAGCCATACCCATCCCTGAAGAGGTTCCTCTTCAACAGCCTCAGCCTGCCGTTAACCAACCACAACCTCCACCCCCGCTCTTACCAATGGCTTTCCTTGCCAATAATCCATCACCTTTGTCCTTCAGGGCTTATAATGTAATGCCTAAAAATCCTGAGCATTTCTGCTCGAAATTCCATGTAAATGACCCAAATAGAACTGCCAAAGAACACATAAGGATTTTCCAAACTTGCCTTAAAGACAGAGGAATTGTCCATGAGGATGTTGCTTGTAGGTTATTCCCTTATTCCCTGGGTGAAGAAGCCTTTTATTGGTACAACCATCTCCCTGCCGGCTCAATTCAGAATTGGAGTGACCTTGAAAAGACCTTTTTGCAAAAATTTCGAATACCCATCAGTGCTAATGAGCTGTACCTACAATTTATCAAAGTCAAGAGAGAGGTTAATGAACCCATAGCCAGTTTCAATAATAGATTCCATCGTGCGTTCACCAGATTACAAGACCCATATGTCCTGGATGATGGTACTGCCCTAGGAGTATATTACGAAGCTTTGGATAGTCTAACGGCAACCTTTCTGAAATGGAGACCTAACCCCCCAGGTACCTTGACAGATGCTTATACAGAGGCTGTCAAGCTTAGCACAGACTTGAGACAGCACTTGATGGGGCCATTGCCTTCTCTGGGACCGGTTGCACATCCCAACTAGATTCAGGCAGTAAATCAGGCTCTCACCAATCATACCCCTATTCTGAATCTGGTTCCCCAGTTATCGATGGTGCCACACCCTGGTCATCCTATGAACCAGATTTCCCCTATGGCGAACTTCCCTCAACAACAAGTTAATCAGCCCGTGTACCAGTCACAATCAAATAGCTTCCCTGCTTATCTGCAGAACTCAGAAGTGCTACATCAGTCTTTGGGATCTGCCCGGTGCACTACGTCCACCTGGAAGTAATCCAAGCCGACTTTCCCTACCCGAGACCGAATAAGGGAAAGGATTGCTGAAATGGTTGAACAAATAAAAGCCATCACAGAGTGGCTGCAAAGGGAACAAGAATATGAGTAAAGCTGCTCAAAGGAGATACAATCTATCCGGAAACGAAGTTCTCACAAGGCGAGAATTTGACGGGGACAACGCAACGACAGAGGATTCTACAATGACAAGGGGTATAATCAGGAAAGAGGTTTCAACAACGATAGGAGGCAAAACTTTGATAGAGGCCAAGGAAGTGGGTCAGGATTTGACAAAAGGCCAACACAGGGACAGAACATAACTTGGAATACAGGGCCTAATAATGGAGGAGTTCCTACTCCATTGGATCAGCCCGCCAATCAGATTGTTAATCAATCTGCGAACCAGCCAATCAGCCAGGATAAACCTCCCACTGGTGTGTATCTCGCAGAAGCAGCCACATTGGGATAGTGGGGCTCCACAAAAGCGAGTCAGCATTGAGAACTAGAATACCGGTTCGGTTGCGACTTCCATCTTTGATTATGGTGAAAACATTGAGTGGAATGGAATTGTTTCCTTCCCGATAATAGCGTTCTCGATAGTATTGAACCATGCTCCTTTTCCCACCAGTAACGAAAATGCACCAGAAGAACCTGGTTTCCAGAAAGATGAAACAGATCAGATTTGTAATGGAGATGAAGTAGCTCAGCTGTTTAACGAAGGGGAGATGAATGACAATGGCCCCTTGGATCAGGAGGAAGCCTATGTTGAAGAAGTACAGATGTTCCAGAGACAAGGATTGCGGGATATGCCTCACAGGCGTCCACCACCTGGAGGGCCTTTCACTACCTCCATTCCTCCCAACAACTTCAGTACTCCTCCAGATCCTAATGCGAGCAACAATCCGTCTTATCCACAGGTTTCCAAGCAATACCTTTCGAAAGATAGACAAGCTCAAGCAGAACCACAGAGGGAAAATACTGTTCAAGCAAGTAAGGATAAGCCTGTCCAAGGAAGTCTCTACTGATATGAGTGAAGAGCAGATGGCTTCATATGTTGCAGAGGAATTCAAGAAACTAAAGGTAAACCTTTCCGCATTTGAGTTGTTAAGGTTTCCTGCAATTAGGAAAGCCGTCTTAGGTACTTATGATGCAAGTTCAAAAACATTGGACAAGCCTTCTCGTGAGCATGACAAACAGACTTCCAGTTTTCAGCCTGTGAACACACAAAGTCAGACACAGAATAAGACCAATCCACCCCCTGGAGATAGAGGAAAAGAAAAGGACAGAACTCAAGTGGCTCAGATGGATACTCAGCCCACTTTGTTTCAAGGAAAAATGGAGACTCCTCCATTTCTGATTTCTGTCAGAATCTTTGGTAAGAACCTCCATAATTATCTGTTGGATTCTAGTGCTTCCACTAATGTGATGCCCCTTGGAGTTTGTAGGGCTCTGGGAATTACACCTGCTGAATCCTAGAAGAAGGTTACTCAGTTGGACAGGACCAAAGTAAGTGTGGTAGGGGAACTGAACATGATTCATATGCAGATAGCTTCTGATCCTAGGATCCAACAGGTTATTAACATTCAGGTAGCTGACATTCCTGATGCGTACGGTTTAATTTTAGGAAGAGATTTCAAGAAAGGCCCTAAATGGGTATGTGTCCACTGATCACTCTCACATGTGGCTTCCCTGGAAGGGAGTGCCTAATCAGATAAGGATTGAGAGGGAGCCCAGAATGAAGTATATGATAACAGAATACCAAAAGACTTCAACCGAGGTTCTCATATCGGAAACTGGAATGGGAAACTACTTGCTATCGGCCCCATATGAAGAATCAGATGTGGAAGAGGTACTAATGTTGCATACGATGCCAGTAGATGCCGAAACGGGATCCAGTCTTGTTGGAGTCCTGACAGAATCAGTTGAGGAAGAAGAGGAACCTGAGGATAGACAGATTAGCTTACTGGACAATTTTCAGAATTTCATTAAGCAATGTGTGGAAAATCAAACTCACTTGGGAAGGAAGACAAGCTTTAAGGAGTTACTCTTGCCGAATTGGTGCAGAGTTCACAATGCTTCTCATTCAGAGTTGGAGTGCTGCTTGTGCCAGACAGCAGTGGAAGAAGTACAAAAGAGCATGAATTCATCTCAGGTGGCTAGCACAGATGAGCAGAATCTGCAAGCAAAGTGTGAAAATCAGGAACCTGCAATAGCTATGAAAGCCTCTAATACTGATAAGCCAAAAGACAAAATGAAGAAGACCACCACTGTGGAATACTGGACTCTCAAGTTTGATGGATCTAAGTCCAAGCAAGGGGCTGGAGCTGGATTTGAGTTAATCAGTCCGAAGGGTAAGAGTTTCTTCGCAGCCCATAGGCTCCAATTTCATTGCACAAATAATGTGGTTGAATATGAAGCTTTAATTCATGGACTCCTTATGGCACTCAAGAAAAAGGTTAAGGTCTTGCAAGTATTTGGTGACTCAGAATTAGTGGTCAAACAAGTAAGAAAGCAGTATGCCTGTCACGACAGGAGGATGACCAATTATAGGCATAGGGTGTGGGACCTCATCGATGGATTTGACGCTTTTAATATCCAATTGATCCCAAGGAAAAAGAATCAAACTGCTGATTCTTTAGCTCAAGCAGCCAGTACTTTGCAGCCCCTGTCCCTATCAGGATTGAAGAAGTTTACCGTTGAATTAACTCCTGTCCCATCAGTCCCTGACAACGTGACTAATTTTTAGGTGTTTGAGGATGATAAACATATCCTTGACTTTATCACGAACACAGATGTTTTTGCTTCACAGATCATTGATGAAACAGAACCTCAAGAAGCAGAATTGGACCTAGAAGGTGTGCTGAACTTGAAGTCCAATACTATTCCAAGGGGGATGGTACACCTGGAGATAATTTTCGATATGGACAGAATCAGAGATCAGGAACAGGAATCTAAGAAAGAGTCTATCAGTGGACAGTGTGATACTCACAATGTGGGTACTGAGGACAATGTAAAGAATGTTTTCATTGGTAGGGTCTGTACACCTGAAGAAAAACAAGGCATAGTTAGAGCTCTACACGATTTTCCAGACATAGTGGCCTGGGGTTATGAAGACTTGAAGACTTACGATACATCCATCATTACTCATACTATACCTCTCAAGCTAGGTGCTAAGCCTTTCAGATAGAGGCAGAGACCTATTAATGCGCTGTTGGAGCCACTCATACAGAAGGAAGTTCAGAAACTGCTGTCCGCTAGAATTATATTTCCTGTCAGGCATTCTACTTGGGTGGCTAATCTGGTTCCAGTAAGAAAGAAGAACGGTGAAATTAGGCTCTGTGTTGACTTCAGAAATATGAACAGGTCATCAGAGAAAGATAATTATCTAGTTCCCTCTTTGGATGAAGAGTTACAAGTGGTTAATGGATCACAGATGATGTCCTTTTTGGACGACTATTCAGGATATAATCAGGTGATGGTCCAGTATGAGGACAGACATAAGACCGCTTTTACAACCAAGTGGGGAACTTTCGCTTACAGGAGGATGCCATTTGGGCTTATTAATGTGGGAGCTACGTTCCAACGAGCTATGGACATTGCTTTCAAAGACATCATAGGAAAGTGCATTATCATTTACATGGATGATCTGACCGTTTTCTCCAAAAACAGAGGGGATCATATCTCAGATCTGCGTAAAGTGTTCCAGAAGTGCAGAGAATTCGGCATCTCCTTGAATCCCAAGAAGTGTATTTTCGGGGTTCTGAGAGAGGCAGAAGTGTTGGGACATCGGCAGTGCTCAGGAGAGAGCATTGCCATAGATCGAGGTGAGCCATCCTAAAAATTGACCACCCGACCAAAGAAAGAGGGTAAAATCTTTCTTTGGGTAAGATTAAATTTTGTCGGAAATTCATCAGCTTTGGGTTTTGCTTGAGAGGTTGTAAAACCCACTAAATTCCATGGGTAAAACAAGATGCCAAGATTAGGGTGGACCCTACGGCCGAATAGGTCCTTTGTAGGGGAGTTAAAAGAACCTACGTGCTCTCCCGATTGGTGGAGTCCATATTATAGTAAACCATTCTATATCTATTCCTTTGCTTCAGATCATTCATATGCTGGAATGTTAACTCAAAAGTCTGATGAGGGGAATGAGCATCCCATCGCTTTCATGAGCATGCCATTGAAGGATGCTGAGCTGAAATACCCATGTGTGAAGCAAGCATATGCCCTTGTTAAAAGTGGGCTTTATATCCTGAAAGGTGTTTTGCAATTGTTCGATTCTGGGTTAAAGGAAAGTTATTCTTGTCACGAGAATAGGTAGAGAGGCCTTGAGAAACTAAATGGTGACCATGCCCGAGGGGAGATACATTTGTGGGAATGACCCCATGAGAAGCTGGTAAGAGGACAGGGACTCACCCAGACCATGGCAGAGATAGGCCCTGAGTTGTCTGTCTGTAACTATGACGTTGAAGAGGTTTCCCCAGATGGCTGGTATGATGATATAGTTTATTATTTGCTGAATCAACGAGCTCCTGGTCACCTAAATGCAGTACAGAGGTGAGCCTTGAGATTGAAAAGTGATGGTTTCGTGCTGAAAGGGGCCGTCCTATACAAGAAGAATCACGAAGGTATTTACTTGAGGTGCCTTGGAAAATAGGAAGCTGAAAGAGTAATAAATGAGTTTCATGAGAAATATGGCACTGGTCATGGTTCTGCCATTGCTACTGCAAACCAGATTTTGAGGGCAGGATACTACTGGCCTACACTATTCAAGGATGTTCATCATCATGTCTGGACCTGTCACATTTGTCAAACTGCAGCGACACGGGAAAGGTGTGCAGCGCTTCCACTCCAGTCTGTTATTGAGGTAAAACCTTTTGCTCAATGGGGTATGGATTTCATCGGCCCCATCAATCCACCATCTTCTGCTGGACACAGGTATATCCTTACCATTACTGATTACTTTACAAGGTGGATTGAAGCATTTGCTTGTAGGCAGTGCACAACAGAGATAGTAATGGATTTTTTAGAAACTGCCATTCTGAATCGGTTTGGATGTCCTGTTGCTATTGTGTGTGATAATGGCCCTGCCTTTGCATCTTTGAAATTCTCAAACTGGGCTTTTGATCATGACATTGTTGTCAAGTTTGCATCTAATTATTATCCCCAGGGGAATGGTCTAGCTGAATCTTCCAATAAGAACCTGTTGACTGTCATTCGAAAACTATTAGAAAGGAACCCAAAGGACTGGCATACCCAGCTTCGGTTTGCTCTTTGGGCAGATCGTACTCGGGTTAAGTCCTCCATTGGTACCTCTCCTTATCATTTAGTGTACGGTCTAGAACCAGTTTTCCCTATCCAACTCAAAATCCCGACTCTACAGTTTATCAACCAGTTCTATGATGAGGGGGATAGAAGGGAAGCAAGATTAGCTGAACTATTGCATCTTGAGGAAAAATGGGATAATGCCCTTGAAAATTTTGCCAAACACCAGGGGGTAGTCAAGCGATGGTTCGACAAGAGAGCCAAGGTTAAGGCTTTCGGGATTTCTGACCTTGTCCTGTATTGGGATAAGCCACATGATCAGAAAGGGAGCCATGGAAAATTTGATAAACTGTGGCTTGGTCCTTACCAGATTGCCGAAATTCTGGGAGATAATGCCTTCCGTTTGAGGACTCTCACGGGAGAGGACATACCACTGCCTGTTAATGGGCAGTATCTTAAACATTATTTCCAGTCTTGAGCTGTTCTCAGCTCTTTGCCCTGTAAATAGTTAGTTAGGTTGCTTTCTTTGTTTGTTTTGCTTGTTTGGTTAGGGTAGGTTTCCCTTTTTGCTTTGCTAGTTTTGTTTGGTTGGGGTAGGTTTGCTTTGGTTTGTTTGTTTTGCTTTGCGTTGCTCTTGCTTTTGGTCTAATCTCCTTTTGGGATTGTGGGTGCATCTGTATGATAATGGTGGCATTGCAGGTCCGATGTTCCTGATATTTCCCTTACAAACTTTGATCATTTTTCCAGAATGTTATGGTATGGATTCTGTTGCCTATGTCATTTGTCCTTGAGGTAAGGCGAAGGTTTTCTGGTCCGTCTGAACAGGAATATATTGGGGTCTCATACCTTTAATCTTTAAGCATTCCTGAAGTTGTAAAAGGTCCTTACAAGGTCTGGATAGGTGAAAAATCTTTTTCTGCTCTAGTGCCACTGTGGTTCTCAGCCTTGAGTGTGGACTTCACTATTCACAGGTTGAACAAGTTGAGTAAAAAAGGAAATATCAAAAGAAAAGAAAAAGAAACAAAATATACTGAAAATCCTGAGGTTTGAATTCAACTCATCAGGGGGATCTGAATATCTCTACCGGGGCTATAGACGCCTAGCTGGCAGTAGAGCTATGTTCAGGAGGATCACAGCGATAACCTCGTCGGGGCTATGGACGCCTGACTGGCAGCGAGGCTCTATCCAGGTTACTTTTAGGGTCAGAATCTTTATGTAGCCTGTTCATACCAAGTCTGGTTCCTTTGCAGCAGAGGGTGGGTAATATATGCATGTGCACACACTTAGACCCTGGTATAGGAATGTCTGCACGGCTGGGAGTTTCTTTGCTTTAACATAGGGTGGTGGCTAGGTATTTGAGTTGAAACCAGAGGTTCTGGGTTCTTGAT
>VDFB02035360.1:0-26268 GCA_007258455.2 Sequoia sempervirens
AAAGAAATTTCTCTAGGAAATAAGGATTCTTCTTTAGTAGAATCCTCCCCAATATGGCTGAAAAGGGCAGTAGAGAAAAAGAGAAAATATACTCCTACAACAAAAATTGGGATAGATATAGTTGCAAAGTTGCTCTAGACTTCCTCAAGGCCAAAGAAAGCTCAGAAAATGTCAAGAATGCTAACTGATCCCACTTCTGGTAATCAAGTATTGGAAATTGCAGACCCTATAAAAGATATAAATGGGGATGAAATAACAGTAGTTGACTATAAAGTCACACATATTGATATGGGGCCCCAAACACTTGAAGGTGATGTGTATCACGCTAATTATTCAAGCAATGCCTTGATTAAGTAGGTAAAGGAAGGAAGACAGGAAAATGTGGCATTGCAATCTCAGGTTCTTGATTTAAAGAACTTTATTTCTTCTATAGTTCCCCCTTCTATATCTAATGGAGCCTCAAGTTCTTAGGCATGAGTTATTGATGAGTCTGCAACTCAATTAATCAGAAAGAATTTGAGCTATTCCAAAAATGTCATGGAATGGATTGATGAAATTCTTCAAGATACTATCTTCTTTATTAGTAATTATGTGCTTTTCTACACTCAATTTGTTGATAAAAGGAAGGAATTGATGGCAAAGCTACGATAGGTCAGGAAAGATCAGACTAGTCTTTGCATGCTCTCACAATAAATAAAAGATTTGATTTCCATGGATTGAATGAAATTACTCAATGAAAAAATTTTGAGTGATCCAAAGGAGTTAGATCCTTCTTGGTTCAACTCATTGGAGTGGAAATTAAGTATTTATGACAGCCTAGTAAAGGAGATTTCTACAACACTCAAAAGGTATCTGGACATGCTGGTGGAGATTAAAGGAAATTGTCATGACCTAAAAGTAGATATAATTGATGATTTTGATGAGAAGATTTTGGATTCAAAGGAATTTTTTCTAAAATTCAAAGAAGTATTCAACAAGGAGATGGCAGATCCTACCACAATGACCATACAATCTTTCTCAAAGCTCGGTAGATTGCAAGTCTACCTCAATTCCTTTAAAACTGAAGCAAGTAGGAGGTATGGCACTCTAAATGAGTTTGAGTTTGCTCTAACCAAAGTAAGAACCGAACTGCATATCTTTGTAACAATAGGGAGCAAAGAGATATTTGCAATTATTTCCAGGTACAAAGACTACAAATACGAGATGAAGGCACAAGAAAAACTGTTGCAGCAAGAAGCGGTCGAGGATCTGGAAGATGAAGAGGCTAAGGTGGAAGGAAATGATGCATAGTTATTTTTTAGTATTTCAAGAATATTTTATTTAATTTGGCTCTTTAAGTTAAAGAATCTTTTTAATTATTCGGTATAGTAACTTTCAAGAAACCGTTACCAGAGACAATTAGCTTATGATTTAAATATGGGTTTCACTGATGTGATTCAAATCTTTTGGGAAAACTTTGATTTACTCATTAGAGGAAAACTTTGATTTACTCATTAGAGAAAAACTTTGTTATTTTGATTTACTACTTTCTGTTATTCTAATATAGAAGACAATGGTGGAATTTATGCATTCATAATCTTTGAATTATGGTGTATGAATTTGTTCTGCTTATGTTGAATTTTTTTTCCAGTGTGTGATCTATTGTTGGAGTGATAGATACTTTGATATTGTTGCATCATTGTGTTATTGTTTATCTATGAATATTGATTCTGTGGTGATATTGGATTGAACTTTAGTTGTAGAGTGTTTTCATTTTTATCATTCGAAGTCAACAAATGCCTTTAAAGCTTTCTGGTTAAAAGAAACCTTAGATAAAAATTATTCATTGAATATCAAATGAAGGTAGCTGCCACCTTTTAAAATAAGCAAAGAATTGGTCTAAAAATCATATGATTACCGATTCAACTGTGGTTACACTTTTCACCATAGTGGGCATGAGAATATAGAGTTAGGTGATAAATCTATCAACCAACACAATGCTAACTCTAAAACATGATACAAACACACATGAATCTTGATATGATGATATGATCTTGATTGCTATCATAGATGACTGATAAATCTTCTCTTCAATGCTCTTAACAATAATATTTTCTCTTGTTAAGGTTTCCTTAATGCTAGATGATTTGAAATGATAAAAATACTATGCATTTATAGGTGTTTATCTAATTTCTCAAGAATTAAATTCCATAGGTCAACATTTGAAAATTGAATTTGAATCATTAAAATGCCACCAAAAAATATTAAAAATTGGGTCTTGGCACTTAAAGGGGACCCATTCACCCTTGGGCGAATGGGTCCTAGGACCTAAATCTAGGACACACAATTTCCAAGGTTATTAAATTAATGAAGGAAATTGTTTAATATAAGTTTCCCTTTCAGAAAACCATAATAACAAGGCTTTGGAATGCATAATTTAGGTAATTAGAAGGTTAATTAAGTCAAATTAATTAAGGGGATGCAAACATAGTATGAAAATGTAAAGGTGTACAATTTTCTACACTACACATGGAATATGCACAGGATTGCAATGTAGATAACACCTTAATCCTAAAATCTTTTCACTTGATATTATACAGTGAAAATGCATCCATAGGCATAATGGAAAAATGAATAAAAGGCTTAAAATTATTTATTTATTTACTATGATGTAGATTGTTATCCTTCAACTATTATACCGATGCCTACTCATGTAGCACATAGTCAAATATGAATCAAAATACAATGACCAAATAAACACTAACATTCAAATAATTATAATTGTCTTAGCTCTATATAATCAATTCAAAAATCTCAAATTCCTTTCTATTTCATACATACACCTCTACTTAATAATCCACCACAATCTCAATAATTCCTCATATCACTCATAAAATATTTTACCTTGAAACAAACTACACAAAAAAAATTCTACACCCATTATATGTAAACTAACATAGACTTGATACAAAATTTAGTAAATTTGGACTTAGGGACTCCTTGAATCCCTTAAAAAAATTAAACTATAATGGAGATAGGATGCATAGCTAACACACACAAAATGTCTAGTATTTATTTACTGAATGAATCTTGGAAAGTAATTAAAATTTTTATACACATAAGATACTTAATTGTATTCATAAACATTGGTGAAATAATTCACAACTAGAATTGGGTGATCTTGCTCAAGAATGTAAAAAAAGACCAATATATTTTTCAATAAAATGATCTCATCCTTAAGTAGAGAATGCTATATTGAATAGCCCTATGAATATGCAACACTTGTTATATCAATATCTCATGATGATTCACTTAATAAATATTACATAAAAAATACACATGTAACCACATAGAAAAAGTAGAGGATTAATATGTAGCCACCTACAAAAGATTAATTGGAACTAAAAATAGACTACAAATTCTTAACTAGAAGAAAAGGTTTTGCATGTGAGAAATCATAACAATACAAAATAAAATTTAAGAATCCCTACAGTTAGTTGAATTTTTTAGAGATAAGGAGATGGGTGAAGAAACTATGAGTAGATGAGTATGAAAAAATAAATTGTTAAATAACCTTGGCTTCAAGAGTAACTATCAACCCACTTAGAAAATTGCTCTTCAATTGACCAATTAAATTTCAATATTTTTTAAATCATATTGATGTGTGTCAAAAACCTTACATATAACAACACTTTGGTTGTCTTAACGAACATCTCAAGTCTTAATTCCAACTTTAAAGTAGTTTATCTAACTTTTATTGCACAAAATATGATTAAATTTATCATATTGCATAAAGAATCTACAACAAAGTCATGGAAAACATGATAGATAGGGTTTACAAGTGAAAACCTTGTTGTTGAAATTACTTATTACATATTACATAGAGGAGAAGGTAAATCCATATAATCCATGAAATTTTCTTGAAAAAGGATCAAAAACATTGTGTGAGGCATGGAAGAATGTCATGTAGATCTACACGATATTTCTACATTAATTGTGCCTCTAGAATTGGATTGAAATGACATGGATTAGCATAAGAAATATACTACAAGATATGGTGTAGGAGTACCATAATTCAATTCACTACTTAAATCCATAAATGTTTAATAAAAATATGCATCCTAGGTGTGAATAGAGCATATTAGGTTGTTGTAGGTGTTGCAAGTATGTGCAAATGGTGTTTTCATTGATTTCAACAAGCTTTGGTGTTGTCATTAGTGTCAATTGTATGAGGATTTTGTTACAAGGAGGAGCAGTTGGTGGTGAGTTGGAGTTGGTATTGTCTTTGATGATGCTTTGATTTGTTTCATTATGTTGTCATTAGTAAGCTACTCATGTCAACCTTTAGTGTTGCTTTGATAAGCTTATGTTTATGAATTTATGGTTGAGTTGTTATGTTGTAGTTGGCTTGGTTGTGATGAGGAAGTACTGAAGATGTTGGTGATATGTTTCTGGTGCTTGGTTTCCAAGTGCTTTTGAGAAAATTGAATAAAAAGAGGAAACAATGTGTTGCAGTGTGTTCTATGTTGCAAAGTAGAGTTATGGTTTGGCTCCACATTACTTCTAGATTGAAGATCTACTTGTGCAGTTTGGATATGTTGATCAAAGGTGTTCAAATGTGTTGCATTTAAAATTTGGTGTGTTGGATCATTGTGCAGAGGAAGATGTGTTGACTAGTGTGTGAATTGTATATTGCAAAGGTGTTTGGGAGAAATTTTCTTGCTCTACATTTCTTTGCAGAGTGGTTTTAGGTCTTGTAGATCTAGAATAATGCTGATAGTGTGTGTATATTTCTTTAGATGATTTTTTTTTTGGTTTGGTACCTTGAAAATCAGTTTCTTGAGTTACAATGTATGATAGAGTTATTTGAGAATACTAGGTGTGTGAATTCTTCAAGTGAAAGGTGGTGTGAAGGAATTTGTTGGATTTCAAGGTTTTTGTGGAATATTTTAGATCATGTTAAAATATTATGTGGTGTCCAAAATTATTCTTTAGGTTTGATAAACTATGTATTTAAGTTTTAATGGTGTTAACACAGGTTTGATCAAACTTGGGTGTTTACACTACTTGCAAAGTTTCTTTGATGTTTGTGGAAGTGTGGTGTGGTGTTTATGAGTGTATTTAGGTTCTAGCTAAGGTGTGTCGTGGTCCAACTTTATTCCTTTCCACTATGGGAATTTTTTGGTGCCAACTAATTTGAATTTACATGGTTGAGGTGCATAACCGACCTTGGAGAATGTTTTCAAGGTTGAAGATGATATAAATATGAGTTGAGTTGTTGAGGGATGATAAGATAGATGAGTATTATGTGAGTGATAAAAAACAAAAAGTTGTAGGGTGCGAATTTGAGAACTACAATGCAAGATTTCATGTGTTAGATTACTATCCATGCAGTAAGCAGAAGGTGTCTACAATTCTTTAGAAAGACTGCGAAGGTGTTAGTGATGTTGTGGTGGATTTTTCTATTTCTTTGAGATGGAATTCTTAATGTAACACTCTTCTCTATCTTCTTTTCTATTATGGTGGTGATCCTTTATTTCTTTTGGCCAATGATCCCTTTGACAATGAGCCCTATTGCATTGGGTGTTGATATTACTTTATATTGTGAGTTAATCCTCACCATGGTTTTTTCCATCTTGGATTTTCCATGTAAATCTAGTGTTTCCTTATGTATGGTGTTGATTTGGTTATGTTTTTGTTATTTTATTTCATGTTAAATCATTTTAACATATTAAGGGTTAATTAGATTAATGTGGATTTGAACTTTTGTGATGGTTTTGAAGTTTTAAGGCACAACTAATTCACCCCCCTCTCAGTTGTCTTGTGCATTCAAAAATTGGTATCAAAGCAAGGTTCCTTGGAAGAAAGCTTAATCACTTGAGGTAGATCTGGGAAAACACACAAGAAAGATGTTCCTATATTTGATGGATTAGATTATGCATTCTGGAAGACAAGGATGGAAGGTTTTTTGGTTTCTCTTGGATTTGAAATTTGGAAGTCAATTGAGAGAGGATATACTATTCTTGCAAATGGTTTAAGCAGTGATGATGAGATTAAGGCCTATGAAAACAATGGTAAAGCAAGGCATGCTCTCTTAAGTGGTCTTGCTAATTCTAAATTGGTGAAATTTGTGAATTTGAAAAATGCTAGAGAAATTTGGGTGAAGTTAGAAAGAATTTATAAAGGAGATGATAAAATCAAGCAAGCTAAGATGTAGAATTTGAAGATCATGTTTGAGACCATGTGAATGTCTAAAGGTGAAAACATCACAAGCTACTTGCAAAAGGTGGATGAATTTTTCACTAGTATCAAATGCCTTGGTGGAGAACTGCAAGAAGAAGTCATAAAGAAGGTACTTAGAACTCTTCTTAAAGATTATAGGCATAAATTTTCTTCTATTGATGAATTACAAAATTTGAATCAATATTCCAAAGATTAGTTGTATGGTTCTTTAATTGATTTTTAAATTAGATAATTTGGTACAAGTAGTGCAAAGTTGAGAATTCTTTTAAGGCTGGAAAATTAGAGAAGATTGTGGAATCAAATTAGGATGATATTGAGGATGTGGCAGCTACCTTTGTGAGAAGATTGAAAAATGATACTAGGAAGTATAGTGGTAAGTTTCCTTTCAAATGTTTTAGTTGTGGAAAGATAGGTCATTATGCTTCTAGATATCCAAACAAAGCTTTGAATAACAAAAATAGGGAGAACAAAGCTAAAATAATTAAGAAAAGCTACTATGTTAGAGAAGATGCAAGTATATTTGACAATGAATATGATTATGGATATGAGGATGGTGAATTCTTGTTCATGGATTTAAAAGATTAAACTAATTCTGCTAACTTTGAGAGATGTTTGAAGGAAAGGGATTTGAAAGCAAATGCTAAAACTGAAGGCACCTTGGTGTCTAATTTTCATGCTAGACTGGAGAAGAACTACTGGATCATTGACAGTGGATGCTATAATCATATGACTAGTGATAAGAGTAAGTTTTTTAAAATTGAAAAATATGGAGGACTTGTTAGATTTCGTGATGATACATTTGATAAGTTATGTGGAAAAGGTTCAATTAGTTTTGATGGAAATCATAACATTGATGTTGTTCTTAATGTTAAGGGTTGAAGACACAACCTTTTGAGTGATGGAAAAATGTGTAGAAATGGATACAATCTTATGCTTTAGATGATGGTTGTGAGATTAGAAAAGGATTTGAAACTGTGATTGTTGTTGGAAGGACATATGGAAATGTCTATCAACTCAAAGGTGTTGATGGTTATTATTTCATGACTCTGATAAATGAGAGTTAGCTATGGCATATGAGAATGTGTCACATCAATTTTGATAGCCTATTGAGAATAATTTTAGTTCAAGCTGTGAGATATTTGCTAAAGATTACAAAGCCTATCAATGTTGTATGTAAGGAATATCAAGTTGAAAAAAAAGCAAGAAGTTTCAAAGTTAAAGAATAGCCTTCTATTAGATTGTTGGAATTGGTGCATACAGATCTTTGTGGTCCTACTAGATTAATAAGTCTTCAAGGTGACAAGTATTTCATGCTATTGATTGTTGATTATTTTAGAATGACATTGGTTACTTCTATCAAAGAAAAAATAGAAGCCCTAAATAAGTTTAAAGCACTCAAAGCTATGGTTGAGAATGAAATGGATATGAAAATAAAATGTTTGAGGTCTGACAAAGGTGGAGAGTTCACCTCCAATGAGTTCAATATCTTTTGTGAGAATCATGGAATAAAGAGGCACATATCTCTCCCTAGGATTCCTCAATAGAATGGAGTGGTTGAAAGGAAGAACATGATTGTTCAAGAAGTTGCAAGGACAATGATGAAAGAAGAAAATGTATTGAAAGTATACTAGAGAGAAGCAATTGATATTGTTGTTTATATACATAATAGAGTGAACACAAGAGAAAACAACATAAAGAATCCTTTTGAGCTATGGTATGGAAGGATTCCTACTGTCAAATACTTCAAAGTGTTTGGAAGCAAACACTATATTATAAAGGATGAAGAAAACTTAGGAAAATTTGATGAAAGGTTTGATGAAGGTATCTTCCTTTGATATTCTACTAAAAGAAAATCTTATCGATGTTGCAACAAGAGACTAAGAAATATTGTTGAGAGTGTAAGTGTCAAGGTTGATGAAGACCTAACAAAGAATTTAGTGGTAATAGATGGATAGGAATAAGACGAGTCTACTTGCAGAGAAAAAGAAAAATCTAAGGGAAAAAAAGTGCAAATTGAAGAGGAAGAAGCTCCAAAAATGATTTCTAAAACTCCTAAGTATGTGTAGAAGAATCATTCTAAAGAAAAGATCATTGGTGATGAGAGAAAATGTGTAATGACAAGAAGGAAAGTTTTTAAAGAATTGGTAAATCTATGTCTAATTTTTAAAGTGAACTGAAAATAGTGATTGAAGCATGCAAGGATGAGTATTGGATCAAGACTATGGAAGAAGAATTAATGCAAATTGAGAAGAATCAGACTTGGGAACTTGTCCCAAGGCCAACAAACAAGAATGTAATTGAAACTAAGTGGGTATTCAAGAACAAATTAAATGAGAGTGGAGAAGTGGTAAGAAACAAGGAAAGGCTTGTATGTAAAGGTTACTCACAAGTAGAAGGAATAGACTTTGAGGAGATATTTTCTTTAATGGGAAGAATTGAAGCTAGTAGGATGTTTTTGGATTTTGCAACACATAAAGATTTCAAAGTATATCAAATGGATGTGAAGTGTGCTTTCTTGATTGGTGAATTGGAAGAAGAGGTATACATAGAACAATTAGAAGGATTTTAGTTATTAGATAAGCCAAATATGGTTTGTAGGTTGAAGAAGGAATTACATGGATTGAAGCAAGCTCTTAGAGCTTGGTATGCAAGGTTAGATAGGTACTTGTTACAACAAGGATTCAATAAAGGTATTGCAAATAGTAATCTTTACTTCAAATTTGAAAAAGATCAAATCTTGATTATGGTTGTGTATGTTGACATTATTTTTTGAGGAAATGAAGGTTTATGTAAGAAGTTTATAGAAGAGATGTAGAAAAAAATTGAAATGTCAATGTTTGGGGAGGTGAATTTCTTCCTTGGGCTACAAATCAATTAAAAAAATAAAGGTATTTTTATTTCACAGTCAGAGTATGTCAAGGAAATATTGAATTTTTTTGGAAAGGAAGATTCTAAACTAGTATGTACCCCCATGGTTACTGGTTGAAAGATGAGAAAGAATGACGAATCTCCTAAATTTGATTAGAGCAAGTATAGATCAATAATTGGAGGACTGCTATATCTAACTACTAGTAGATGAGATATCATGCATCCATATCAACCTTTGGGCTTTCATCATTGTGCATATTTACCATTCTTGTTAAGGTGAAAGCATTAACTCTAACCTCCAAATCTTGAACCTTCTTAGGTGTCAGGAATCGGGACTCCACCATACTCCATACTTCACCTTTTAGGTGGAAACCTTTGGGCATTCTTCATTCTTCATACTTACCATTCTTGTCAAGCCTAAAGCCTTAACACCGATCTCCAAAGCCCAATCCTTTTCTGGTGTAGAGGGTTGAGTCTTCACCATACTCCATACTTCTCCTTTTGGATGTCAGCCTTTAGGCTTTCATCATTCAACATACTTACTATATTGAGGATCAGATCTCCACCATACTCTATGCTTCACCTTTCGATTGCCAGCATTTGGGCTTTCATCACTCTGCATACTTACCATTCTTGATAAGAAAAAATCCTTAACTCTAATATTTGATGCCTGGACCTAAGTTTGGGCATCAACCTTCAGATTTTCATCTTTCTACATACTTACCATTCTTGTTAAGTAAAAATGTTTAGCTTTGATCTCTAATGCCCAAACCTTTAAGGCATTGACCTTTAGACTTTCATCTTTCTACATATTTACTAGTCTTATTAAGGTGAAATCCTTATCTCTGATCTTTGAAGCCCAATGTTATTTAGATGTTGGGGATTAAGACTTCATCATATTTCATACTTCAAACATAAAGGAAATCCAAAAACTGAAAGCCTGATGTCTGAATCCTTTTGTACTTAACCCAATTTTAGCTTCCTTTCCTTTGTACACACAGTAAGGGGAATGCCTGAAGTCCGAAGTCTGATACCTTTCAAAATTATCACAAAACTACTAACTCCTTAGTCAAATACTTATTGTTTTTTATTGCATCTTGTATTTGGTAGCTAAACCACCACAATTTGAAGAAGTTGACATTGCCCACTACCCTTAAACATCTTATTGCCTTCAAACTGTGAGATTTGACCCCTTTAGCAGACTTTTTCGAAAGCTACAATTTCTACAAATTGAGGAAAATAATTAATAACATGACTAACATCTGGTGTTTCCACCACTTGTCGATCACAACCTATTTTTGCAAGTTGATCAACTAGTTTATTTCCTTCTCGTTAGGTATGAGAAATATAAACTTTTTGAAAATTATTTAACTATACCAAACCTTCTTTAGGATATATTTAAGATACCAATTTTTTACTTTCTTTTCTTTGCATGCATTTACAATTATGAGAGAGTCACCTTCTATATGAATTCTTTGTACCTTGAGCTTCATTGCTAAATTTAAACCATGAAGTAATGCTTGCACCTCTATTATATTATTTGTTCCATCAAAGAGATTAATTTAATTTGCACCTATTAGCGAGCTTTTACAATCTCATATACACACTCCTACCCTTGATAGTCCCGACTTACCCCTTGATGCACCATCAAAGTTTAACTTACAGAAGCCTAGAGAGGGAGGCTACCACTTAATTGTATTCCTATCCATCTCTTGTTTAGCTCATTGATGTATACCACTTTTGAAGGGTAAAATAATGTATTCCCATTGGTTTAGATTGCTCTCATCCCAAATTGTAAAGAGAGAAGATATATTTTTGTATGCTTGAACATAAGAACTTGTCACCTTTGAAATAAATTTCTCAAATTTTACTCAAAATTTTTGTATTGATGATTTTTCCTTCCTGAATATACACCTATTCCTTTCCCACCATATATTCCATAGCACTACTCTTGGAACTATCTTCCATAAACATGCAAATAATGATGACTTGTAGAGTACAGGGCAACTAGTGAAGAGGTCTCATAAAGTTTTGCATAATGGGAAAGAGCAACATAAATTTCTTTAAATGAAGGCCTAGGAATCTTGAGCAAACAAATAGTGTAAAAAAAATGGTCCACATTTTCAAAAACCTCTTCACATAACACACATTTAAATGGTTATTCTATCACTAACTTAGTCAACCTATCACTTATTAAGATCATGTTTCTTAAAGCCAACCAAGCAAAGCTACCAACCTTGGGAAACACCATGGGATTCCATCAGAATGAGTATGCTCATTGGGATTTATTTTGTAGACCTTTTCTAATTATTGACTTGTGACCCTTCTTTACTATGTAATTTCTAGCTTTAGAAGGAGCCCAAATTATCTTATCCAAACAATTTAATTTAAAGACAACTCTATTCTTTAGGGTGCTCTACAACACTTCTTTTTCATTGGAAGATATAGGTACAATTGATAAGTCTTTCCATGTTATATTGCCTATAATAGCATTTGTAGACATGATATAATCCTTCAATTTAGTACCCCAACTTGTTGATGGAACTTCCTCTATTGATTTCAACTCTTGAATGGAGTTTAGAGGGGGGTGCCCATTCCAAGAGTCTTTCCAGAATTGAACATAGTCTCCATTACTTACTTCCCATGATATGTATGGAACAATGACTTCCTTGCATGATACTATGAAGTTCCACATAATTTAACCATTAGGAGGATTTGAAATGGTGAGGATTCTAGCTATATTTTCATTATCCAAGTATTTACTCTACATTAATTTGCACCACTTTGAGCTAGGTTTTGTATACATTTTCCATACCAATTTTTCTCTAATATCCATGTTTCTTATGAAGATATTATGGATACTAGCTCCACCTGAAGTTTTTCAGAGTACATCCTTTCCAATGAGATTAAAGGTATCTTTTTTTTTTATCATCAATGTTACCTTCCCACAAGAAATTTCTTATGAGTTTTTCAATTTGTAGGGTGAAGGATTTGGGTGCCTTCAAAGTAACCAAGTAATATTTGGGGATAGCTTCTAGCACAAATTTTATCATTAAGATACACCTTGAAAGAGAAAGCCACCTTTCTTTCCAAGACAAAATTCTTGCTTTGATCCTTTCTATGACTTTTCCCCAAGATGAAGCTTTATTTGCACCCATAAAGAAAGGAATCCCTAGATATGAGAACAAAAGATCTACCATTTGGAATTCTAGTAGCTCCACTAAACTCCTCGAAATGGATGCATTTGTGTTGAAAATATATCTTGGAATTTCTTGCATTTATTTTCTGCCCAAAATCAAATTAATATTTTTCAAGTATTTTCTTAGCCCGTTTGGCTTCTTTCATTAAAGATTTACCAAATAGTAAGGTGTCATCTACAAACAATGAGTGGGTAACCGAGATATTTGTATGAGGGATCAAAATACCCTGCCAAAGCCTTTGAGAATGCACTTTTTGTATTGATTTTCTTAACACTTTTTCCATTATAATAAATAACACTACAGATAGAGGATACCCTTGCCGAACCCCTTGAGTTGAATTGAAAAACCAACTGGAGTTCCATTTATAATGATTGAAATTTTTTCACTAGTTAAGAATGAATGGATCCATTTACACCATTTATTGCTAAAGCCAAACTTTTGTAAAACATATCAAAGCTCTCCCACAAAGATCTTGGACTTGCAAATCAAGAAGATCTTTAGACAAGGTAATTTTGAGAATACCCTTTGATCATTCTTCTTTGAGTTTTGGTCCTTTTGGTCCACTTGATCTTGCCTTGAAATTTTTTATGATTCTTCATTTTCTGAAGAGTCTCCTTCCAGAGGCTCTTTTCTACCTCCATTGCTAAGATCCCACTTTCTTATTTTGCACTACTTTTCTCCTTCTTTTTTGCTTGGTGGGATTCTTTGTGCTTCTCTATTATTGCAATTTATTTGGAGCTTGTGCATGGTGTTTTTTATTTTGACCCTTTGGAAAATCTCCTCTTTTCTAGTTACACAAACTTTGGCTTTGTGCCTTTGAGTTGAGGGGATCATCTTTCTCACAAGGAACAATATGTTTTTCTTTTGGTAGAAAACCCTTTGATAAAATCATTGGTGTAGAATGATATGAAAAATATTTCTTAGTATCTTCAAATGGAGCCCTAGTTGAGTTTGAGTTGTTCATATCATTTGGCCTAAAATTAGTTGCACGATCCAAGAAAGGCGGTTTCAAGGATGTCGCTATACCATTTTGTAGGTGCAAACCCTCTTAGGAAACTTTGAACGCTCTTGATTGAGAAGCCGCCCACACCAGTTGGGATTTTTCATTTGCACAAATGTCAAAAACTTCTTGCTTATCTTGATTAAGCCTTCCATGTGAGCGAGAAGGGCCCCAACATCATTATAAAGCATTATTCTTGATAGCATAAGATTGATTCCTTGCTTGATGGTGACGGGGTAACCTTGAGACCCATGAGATTGTTGATAGGGACTTCCATTGTGAAAAAAATAGCCATTTTTGCTTCAGAGCCATCTTCTTTCTCTGTTGGCTAAAATAAATTTCCTTATGTATGGTGTTGATTTGGTTTTATTTTTGTTATTTTCTTTCATATTAAATCATTCTAACAAATTAAGGGTTAATTGGATTAATGTGGATCCGTGTTATAGAATTATGGATATAAATGTTATACATGTGATTCAGTATATCATTACAACAACCAAAACAACCACATTATTTTAAAATTATAAGTATTACAAAAGACCTTATATTTGAATAAAAATCAAAATTATACATATTGGTTTAAGTTATGGTGTGATATTAATGATTGATATACATTGTGATTAATTTTTGAGAGTTGTGAAGTTTTAAGGCACAACTAATTCACACCCCCTCTCAATTGTCTTGTGCATTCAAAAGTAGGGTCCAATCATACATTAATGGTGATCTTGGAGTAGTTCAAAGAGGTAAGGAATTTTTTGAATGGTTTGAAAAAAATGATGTGCAACCATACATGAGGGGGCTGTAAGGATTTTTTGTGGGAGTGAAGAATGATGACCATCTAGATAGAAATTAGACCTTTGCAAAGTCACTTTTTGTATTTCCTTGATTTTTAAAATAATTTATGGGAAAAGGTCTTCAAATACATGTTTGTGCTCAATTTAATGTTACAACAACAAGTGAAGTGGATGATGAAAGTGAAGTGGGAGTGATATCAGGTTGTACATTGAATTCCCACAAAGGGGGAAATGGAAGAAAGGGAAAGAGATGGATGGAGACGGTATTGATGGGAATTCCATGTGAAAGTGGATAATAGAATTGGATATTAGAAGTAGAGCTCATATGTTCGAATGTAGATGAAAACCCCACAAAGGTGGAAAGAAAGGGTGATGCTACCATGACACAATGGGGAAAATAACATGGGAAGGGATGCCACTTGGATGATGGTGAAATCAGTATGACATCAACACATGCAGACAACATTAGTAGGAAGGGGTTTATAGAGAAAAACATATGAATAGGGTGTAGGAAATATAAATGTAATTTTATTTCGATAAAAAATGAATTTAAAATAGAACATAAAATTGCATAGGAAGGAAGAAAGTAGTAGAAAAGGGATTCCAAAGTGGAGCTATGTAAAGAAATATTGCTATATTGAACATTCGAATGGAAATGAGAATTTCTAGTTACACTTTAAATTCTTGTAAGGGAGAAAGGAGGAAAGTGAAAAGATAAATATTAAAAAAAGATAAATATAAAATTAAGTTTCTAATAAAATAATATTGAAGTGAACCTCTAAAGTGGATGCGAGAAGACATCTTATTCCACTTAAAATTATTGTAATATGTGAGGTGAAAAAAAATGAAGAAATAGGTGGAGAAGGAGGTCTACAAGGATTTGAAGTAGAAGTGAACATGGACATTAAATGGGAAAATATTTGATTGGGGTTTAGATCACCACAAAATTGACATCAATAAATTTTTTTGAAAGTTTGTAGGAAAGTGAGGGTGAATTTAATATGATGATGGCAAAGGAAATACCAAATGGTTGGACTAGGAAATACCATGAACTACTAGGCACTAATAAAATGAGCCTAAAAATATAGAAATTAGATTTTTTGAGAACCCAAAAATATTCAACACATGAATATATATACAAAGAAAAAAATAACACTCAGGAAAAATTAGAAAATGGAGACCCATACAAAAATTTCTCAAATTAGTTATGTGTGATGGGATAAATCAAACCTAAGTGCATAAAGGTACTATAAATTAAGCAAAATGTGCCATAGAAGGAAAGACTCAAATATTGGATTTGTTTGGTGATGTGTGCATCTTGTAGGCATAGTGATATCTTAATCTATCTCAGGATGGTAGCCTATAAGAGGGAACAAGACAAATGCACTTCAACTTGAGAAACAAGTGTCAAGACTACATAGAAACAAAAAAATATAAAAACAACATAAAAGACACAATATGTACATGCCAAAACCAACACTTATAAAGAACTAGTAATCCAAAGTATCATGGATGACAACTTCACCAACCATGACCATGACACAGACAACATTATTCTCTATCTAGAAAATTCAAATAGCAACCCATTTCAATTTATTAACATTAGCACATCCCTCTAGAACCACATTTTAGGTATTGAATGTTAACCATAATTCTTTCTAGAGAAATATTTCATGTTTTCCAAGTAGAATATATCATCCAAGCTATACCCTCAAACACCATTTATCTGATAAAATATGGATGCATACTGTAACACCCTGTCAAGAAACCCTAGAGGACAACATGCTACAACACATAAAAATAGAACCTTTTTTTTTTGAAGTGCAACATACTAAAGATTGCAGATGACACAATAACTTCAACGAGACTACGATCTACTTCTCGCTCCACACTTAGGAATCCTTGTCACACTAAGGAGCTCCTCAAGATATGATATCTTAGAAGTGACTTCTCAAGATACCCAAACCTTAGAAGTCACTCCTCAAGATATCAAATCTTGATTACCTCTTGGACCATGTTGATGCCCATCGGAATAAGTGCACTCTTAAAATGATTCCCAACCATGTAAACACTTATATGTCCTCTAAGGTTCCATGACTACATTATTAGAATCCTAAGAACCAAACTAACCTAAATTATGAATCATCTCCTTAAACTAAATTTTATCTAACAATATAAAGTGCATTAATCCATCACATTTAAATGATCTATCAATAAGAATCATCCATATCATATTAACAATATTGCAACATTTATGATCATTACAATTAAATAACATCTACAAGGTACTATTATCAAATTTTCACCACAACTCAAATCGACAGAGCTGATTAATTCAAGTTCATTTTAAGGTGAAAAAATTTCAATTCATTTCTATAGTTGCTTAAACCATTGCATGTATTTGAGTTTTAAAGAGTTGTTCAGAAGTGTGCAATGTGTTTTAGTTTGTTATTCATGATTACAGCATAAAAAATTGCATGAGATATAAACAAAGTGCTTTCGTTTTAAATTGATTTACTCATTCCATAATGTTTCATACATTTTTGCAAAAGAGAAGTACAAAATTGAACAAGATTGCAAAAAAATGTTATTTTATATTCATTGGGATGAAAAGAAAGATCAAGTGTCCCACACAAGCCATGGGAATAACCGAGTCAATAGAACACAAGAAATACACTATGCTACTAAACATGAAATAAAGAAAAAAAATCATAAGGGGAAACATAGTCGTAATTTCCTAGAGGTCTTCAAGTTGTATTCATTGTTGTTTCTCCCTTCTTGCTCCTATTTCTCCAATGAAATTGTAGATGATTGGGAAAGCTTTGTTGGAGCTCAAGTTAGGAATCCTCCTATATGATCTATCAATAGTAATATAGAACATTGCTTATGATGCATTGAATCAGTTGAGCAAAGATTAAAAGTGTGCAAGAGAATACAAAGGAGGAAACATCACAAGAACATTGAACTTGTTTTTTTTTAATTTGACATTGTTTGTTTCCTGTGTAGGTATAGGAAAAGTTATGTTGTTGATCTGCTTCAAAGACTTAATAGTATGTGGTGTAAAACGGGCTCCCAAAAGGGTTGATCTTGGCATGCTGCCCCTTAACATTCAAGAAGGGGGTTGCGGAAGGAAACAAATTCACAATTTCCCAAAAGAGATATGCATCTAAAGGAGTACATCACAAGTGTCATAAGAGCTCAAACAATTGATCATTTAGGACAATTAATTCTGGGAATGCAATGAGTTGAAGATTATAAATGATCAATTGCTCACATATACCATCATAAGGAGTGCATCATCATGAAATATGATAGTGAACATGCATACATAATGCCAATCAAAAGTGGAAACTAAAGCAAGTGGAGAAGCTTCAAAAAAACACCATTAAAATTTCACATATTTCAAGATCTTCTATGCATTGTGGATGTCCTCAGAGGGAGATAAAAAATGCACAAAGAGTACAAAATAAGCTACAATCTTTTCCAATCATTGAAGTGCAAGATGATAGCTTGAAGATGGAATAAGCAAGGAGTGCAACATTCGGTGCTGAAAAGAAGCAACAGGGTAAGATTAGAATAGTGGTTTACAATTGATCAGAGGAAGGAAATTTCACATTTTTTCTTTTCACCAAATTCAATGGGTTCGGTCGAACCCAATGGTTCGACCAAACCAAACAATGGGTTCGGCCGAACCCATGGTTTGACCGAACCAATAAAACCTAAATAAAAAAATCATATTTTAATAGGTTCAGTCGAACATGGGTTCGACTAAACCCCTTAAATATGACAAAAATAAAAAATTCTTTCATTTTCAATTGCACTTTTACTTTCTAATTTTACCAGTCACTTTCACTGGTGCGTGCAGCAAAATGAGAGCGTGACGGTGACCAAATAGAAGTTTTTCTTTTCGGCGAAAGCAACTTTAAGTTCGTCTCTCCAAAGTTCATCATTCTGGTTTGCATATCGAGCACTATCGAGCACTAGGTATTTAAAATTCAATTTTTTTAGAGTTCAAAATGCATCTATTTGTTTAATTTCAAAACCCTAAATGTGAATTTTTTCAAACTTGTTGAATTCAAATTGCATTTGTTTGAAATTTTTTAAAGCATTTTCAACATACAATATTTTGCTTCCCCATTTTGTATACATTTTTGTCTTGTGTAAATGAAATATGCCTTCCCATTTCAACAATCAAAGCTATGGATAAATAGATTTAATTTTAGTTACAAGAAAAATATATAAATTATAAATTTATAACATAATTATGTACATGGGAAAATCCTCTTGGAAGAAAAATCTCACAACCAAAAACATGAACCAATTATATTATTTGATAATAATATCATTTACAATAAAATATTCATGTGCATACCCTTATAGTAGTATCATTTAAACATGTGAATATGGAGTAATTTAATATTCTAATCAATATTCTAGTGTAATCCCCATTTTTTATTCTCTTGTGTCATAACATTTCATAAGTAATTCCCATCTTACAATTTCCTACAATGCTCTTACAACCTTTTAAATATATAAAAAGGACAACCCTAGTTCAATTAGGATTATTTAATTATTATCACCTACATCCATTCATTACATGTTATTAGTTTTTAGTTGCACACGTTATTAGGAAATGTGCATTGTATAAGCAATTGGGGTATATTGCATGTTTGAGAGTGTTTTCCTTGATCTTTTATCTAGTTAAATTAATATCCTTTAAAATCTTGTTTTATGGAGTTTTCATCTTAACTCTAATATGACTAGCAAATAAAATGACGATTGAATCATTTTTTCATATAATAGCTAATGAAAACCATATAAAGAGCCACATTAAAGAAGATGAAAAATAATGATCACTTGAGACTATGATTTAGATACATATGTTGGTAAACAAGATATTTTCCTAAATTGATAATTACATATTGATGCACCTCTCCACCCTAAATATCCTCACTTGTTGGCTAGTAATTTATATAATGTATTAGGTGGCTATCCTTAGGGAATTAATACTAGATTCATAATATTACCACTCTAATGGATTTTAATAATGTTGTACCCTTTATGCATCCATCTACCCTTCATCCTCTTATAATGATTCCTCCTCTCATACTATAGTTACCACTTCCATGGGATCCACCACCCATGTCCTACCGTCTTTCTCTCCACTAGTATTTTTCTTATCTCCCATCCTTTTATATATGTTCACACCATTGTTACTACTAGCAAGTTATCCTATACAAATATGTTCTTCATACCATTCCTCCTTATCCTATGAAAATCTAACCTTATAGTGTAACTTCTCCTTCCGTTACCATGTCATTACCTTTCTAGACCTTCCCCTCTTTATACATTCTCTTTTTAATCCTACACTACTCTTACCACTAATATATCCCTATACCTTGAATATACTATTGAATAAATTTAACTGACTTTCAATATCGCAAAAATTAGATCCATATTTTTAAACGTAAAATGCGTATAATAAAGCACAATCCATGCTTCCTAATTCAACTTCACTAATATCTATCGAATGAACTTAGGTTCATTACAATAAGATAATCATATAGCCATAATTAGTTGTCAAGATAATGGTAAAGTTTTCAATAGCCATGTTTATCCTTCCACATGCCACCATTAGACATACACATAAGATTCATTAGGAAAAGTGTGCTACGCCCTTAATATTAGTGTACATCGAGTTATGAATAGTCGGCTTGTGGCTATCTTAACTCTCTATTAAGTCATATTATCATTAGTATATTGTTATTTAGTTGTTTAGGTCGGCCTAAGTCTTATATAGGTGTGTCTAAGTCGGCCTAGGTGATATCCTTGGCATAAATAGGTATATATAGGAGGTTGTGAGTCTTATTTCATCATCAAGTTGTGAAGTGTGTTCTCATTAGAGATATTTGGAGGTTTTCCCCCTCGAAGTGGCTTGTTATTCTCAGTTATTATCAAGTATTTGCATCATATTTCATATCATATTCTTCTATTGTGCAAGTTATTTCATAACAAGTGGTATCAGAGCATGATCTTGGCACCATAGAGGGAAGGTTTTTCTCAATTTTGGAGGCGATTTTGGGAAGAGCATATCTTTCAGAATTTGTCGAATTTTTTTCTAATTTTTAAAGGGTTTTTGAAGAACATATTGGAGAAGCTGCAGTCCAGATTTTAGAAGAATTGGAGCAGAATTAAGCGAATTATTGCAGAATTAGGGTTTCTACACTATTTTTTTGGAATCTACATATCTCGCATATCTTGTTGAATTGGCATCTGATTTTTATTGGGTTTTTGAAGATATACTAAAGGAGATTACAGTAAAAATTTGAGAGAATTTAAGTTTCATTTGTGTGATTTATTTCAACATTAGTTGTTTCCATCATGACGGGGCCTGCAACAAGGGGTAAAAAGAATGTTGTCACTCCGGGGAAGACTCCTGATAAGGATGGTGAAACAATCAAGGATGTTACTCATAATGAGGAAATCAATAGGGTCAAGGAAGACATTTCCTCAATTAAGATGCATATGTGTGACCTAAAAGGAGATATGTCGGACCTACGAAACCTATTAAGCGACTTTATGAATAAACCAAGAAAGGAGGTCTCAAGCAGCCACGAACCAGAAGAAGAAGAAGAAGAAGAAGAAGAAGAAGAAGAAGATAAAAATGAAGAAGAAGAAGAAGAAGAAGAAGAAGAAGAAGAAGAAGAAGAAGAAGAGAAGAAGAAGAAGAAGAAGAAGAAGAAGAAGAAGAAGAAGAAGAAGAAGAAGAAGCGAAAGAAGAAGAAGAAGAAGAAGAGGCATATGCAGAAGTAGAAGAAGCAACAATAGAAGAAGAAGAAGCAAAAGACCAACCAGAAGAAGAAGCAGCAGAAGAAGGCAATGAAGAAGAAGTTCAAGAAGAAGAAGTTCCTAATCAAGCTATGCAAGGGTACCATATATTATTCCTCACCTCTTCCTTTATGACACATCAAAAGGTTCAGGCAAAGGAAGAACACATTCATCGCCATCAAGAGCTTGAGGTAAAGGGAAGACACATCTTGGAGCTGAAGTTAATTTTCCAGACACACATGAAGAAGCTGGTGACATCAACAATTCCAAGTTACCTCATTACAAGGAAATATTTTCTAATTGAAGATGCCACATGGGAGGATGAGGAGTTCATTCAAAAGTGTCCAAACTTGATTAGCATTGAGGACAATGCTTCTTTGAAGAAGGGGGGCATGCTACGCCCTTAATATTAGTGTACATCGGGTTATGAATAGTCGGCTTGTGGCTATCTTAACTCTCTATTAAGTCATATTATCATTAGTATATTGTTATTTAGTTGTTTAGGTCGGCCTAAGTCTTATATAGGTGTGTCTAAGTCGGCCTAGGTGATATCCTTGGCATAAATAGGTATATATAGGAGGTTGTGAGTCTTATTTCATCATCAAGTTGTGAAGTGTGTTCTCATTAGAGATATTTGGAGGTTTTCCCCCTCGAAGTGGCTTGTTATTCTCAGTTATTATCAAGTATTTGCATCATATTTCTTATCATATTCTTCTATTGTGCAAGTTATTTCATAACAAAGTGGATCTGTGTGGATATGTGGATATGTGTCAAAAAAATGCTTTGATAAGATGTGTGTAAGGAAAAAATGGAGTTCAAGTGTTTGATTTATGTCTATATAATAGGTCATAAACTCTAGGGGAATTATTACCACTTTGCACAATATTGCACCATATATATATATATATATATATATTCAAAATGAGGCAAAAAATACAATAGGAATAATATGGATATGCAAATTTTATCATTACATTTTTTTCCACTTTAAGATGCATGTGAAGATTTTAAAATAATCGTGCATCTCAATTTATGTGGTATTCACAAACATGTATGGAAAGTAAATATTTAGACATCAAAAAACATGAAAAAGTGGTTTGTTGTCTTGTGCACAACACATCCTTTTTCTTTTGAGAAAATTATCTATCACTTTGTAAAATCCTTGCTATGTTGAGATTATTTAATTTTTTCCCTCCATATTTGTAGTCCTTTTTATTTCTAGAAATATAATTTATGACATTTTTTCTTATTAAACAACATATGAATAAATTTTACATGGTTGTAAATTTTACACATGGTTGTATGCAATCTCATATATATAGTACGTATGGTTGTGATTACAATGTTTATATTGTGTTTAGATTTGGTTTTATATTATCCTTCCAAAAAAATTTTGATGTTTATAATATTTTTATTTACCTTTGGATTTTGTAAACACTAAATCTCACATACACTTGAATATCCATACCATGGTCCCCACCCGAACACCTAACATCCACTTATTAACAAAATTCATGATACCTTAATTCCTACACTTTATCAAAATCAAATTAAATTTTCTTTTCAGACCTAAAATGATCAAGGCCTAAACTAATTAAAATATTTATTGTAAAAATTTCCATAGTAAAGTACAAAATAGAGAAGGGCATGTCAACCCCCAAATCATGAAGGTGTAGGGACAAAACCAAGAGACCCATCAAATAGGATTGTAGCAATCATATATAGACAAAATTGATTAAGAAAACCTACCATAAATAAAAAAAACCTAAAAAGAAGACATATATTACATATTTTTTGAGTGCCCATATATTAGTTTATATATCAATCAAATTATTTAACATATTTAATCAAATTAGATAAAAATTGAAAATAATTCAATCAATTCATTGATCAAAATAATTAAGAAATTTCATTAAATAAATAAATTAGTTAATTAGGTAATAATAGTAGCCACATTTTAATTGGGTTAAACTCATGATACATGATCAAATCCTAGCAATTTATCCATCATATAAAAAATCTATAAATTGAGATCAAATCCATCATTTTATCGTCTCAATTTTGAGCAAGTATATTTTATCTAGTTGGGCAATAAATGTTTTATCATTTGCAAGATATATCCATTTGTCAATATGTATTTCATTATAATTTTAGTTCATTTTTTGTGTAATTCATCTTTTCACTCTATTAGAGGTGATTTTTTAATTCAATTTGAAGTCTACATTTATTTTCCTCAATGTCTCATTTATTTAAATTCAATGCTTACAAATTGACATGCTTGGTGGGATGCAAACCCACAAATGCTCGGTTACATTTTATATTTTATACTATTAAAGTATTTGATTTATGCTTTATTTGTTATTTAATCTATGTTGATCACATTTTTCTATATCTATCCTCTTTGCCTATCCTTCTCTATGGATATGTTCCACTCATATCTACCACCCTAAGGTGATCCATGTCTCAATCCTTGTCAAGGTCACTCCTCCTCTCTACCTATATCCTTTCTCAATGAGCTAGATCTATCACTGCTACTCCCCAAAACACCTACATTTAAATATTAAAAAAATGTTTAATAAATCATACAACATTGATTAAAACTAACTAAACAATGAAAGCATTTAATATTATAACACCTTATGAATTATATTGAATGTCCCCACCTTGAAATTTATAGCCATCGATGTCAATCACTTATTCATACTATAGCTTTGTTCTCCAAAACACCTACATTTATATAAAAGTGATTTTTTAAGAAAAATAATATTTAACCTACTTTTAACTCAACAATAATGGATGTATTTCTATCATAAACTCTTCGTACTGATAAAAAAAATCATGGCCTAGGTAGAGTATAAAAAATGTTGTTTCCAACCTCATATGTAAATCTAGAGTTAGAGTGTCAAAATTGTTGAATTTCATCCTATGTGCTATTAATTAGCTTCTTATCGACTCATGGAAGCCTACTGCTAAAAGCCCAAGTATGATTTTCAATAGGACTTTCTAATCATGATCTTATTGATAGTACTTTTGATAATGTTTTACGATTTAGGCTTAATTCAAGACAAGTTTACCTTAATAATTGAGCCTTTTTAATTATTTAATTTGTTACTAATGATGTTATTAGTCTATGAGCAACTCTTTTATCTTTTTCCTTACTATTATTTACAATAGAATTTAATGCATTAAAAAAAACTTTAACAACAATATTATTTCAATCAAACTTTTTGTTTACATGAATCTTTGAAATTTATTTAGTAAAGGTCTCATTTTGTACATCTTTAGTAATTGTATAAAAATTTGGAATATTTTGGTTAATACATCTTATTGGAAAACCATTCATTGAAAATTTTTGAAGCCCACAACCGAATGGTTTGTGATGACCTCTTGCCTTCAAGAATTTCTATTATGCTCATCAATTTCAAACCATTTTGGGGTTCTTGAATGTTTTTAAATTTTAACAAACTCATTACAAAAGATGGATTTTGAATTTCTTTTTCTTCTTCACATTTAGGTTCTCTCTTCTTATGTAATTTGGAGACACATTGAGTTTCATTGGTTCATGTGAGATATTTATAACAAGTATGCAATGAAGTCAAACTTTATTAGATTTGATTCAATTAATATGAGATATTTATTTTGCTTTCCAATCTATAATTTTTTGATGTTCTTGGCTATATAATTCAAGTTAATTTATGTTAACAACTATTAGATTAAATAATTTTATCCCCAATTATTTTTAAATGATTTTATACTTTAATCTTTGTATTCTTATTCTTTCTTTCATCATTTCATTTAAAATTTGAACCATTTAAGGATGCTATGTTATAGATTATAGTTGTCTTCCAATTCTTTTTAAATTGTTAATAGTATGAAAATATTATTGATGAGTAGATGAATTATTACAAGTTCTATTTTAGATTTGTATTCTCTTTATCTAGATATATTATTTACCAAAGTCTCATTGATTTTTTAGGTAATCAGAGAATGTATATATATATAACATGGAAAAATGCAGCATCATGTTCCACTTGCCAGATTCTTTGTTTGCAAATACTAGTAATGAGATAAAAAATTGAGAGATTCATTACAATGGTGCAAACCCGGATATATAGTGAACCATGCATGTTAATATTGCATAGTCTAGAAAAACTAAAAGATGAACTTGAGAGGACTAGTGCATATTCCCCAGACAGAGTGACTACTATTCTTTCCCGCATGCGGGAAGAAGTACATGGTGATGTTCCCCTTAAACAAATACAAGATAGTGTCACCAAAGAAATGATAAAAGCCACTTGTTTTCCATTTTATCAAAATGTGCGTAAGGTTAGGGGATACCAGGTCACTAGATGTGTCGATCATGCTATGGCCTCATTGATCTACCCACGATTTCTCACAGCACATGGTCTATACCCAAACAATGACCAGATTCCATTGTATTTTGTTCAGTAGTTGTATGCTGAGGTCCATTTGGGCCTCAAAGTTAACTACCTAGACATTCCACCATATGCTGGTCAGGGGCATGGTAGGATTGCTCATAGGCCCACCTATCGTTGAGCAGATAGACCACCCCCAGTGTTTAGGGTATTGGTTGGTGATAGGTCTCTTGCTCTCACCCCAACTCTAGCCCCCATAGTAGATGAGGTTGTCATTGCTTCCCAAAAGGAAGCAATTGACATTGTAGGTGACATTGCAGCTGCCACCACTAGGATATTGATGATTGTGTAGGTCAGTATTTGATATCTAGACATTCCCGATCCACACCATTTTTAGCACAGTGGACCACCATGGATCCTTTTATAGTGGCCGACATCCCTACTCCTACACAGCTTGATGCACTTACAGGAGATATGTCATGCATGACTTTGCATTGTTTGGCTGAGGACCTGTTGGAGGCATATGCCCACATTGCATCAGACAATGGGATCGGTATAGAGCATGTTAGAGATCATTTGAGACATAGAGATCGTTCAGTTCCAAGATCCCATCACTCTTAGCCGAGCACTAGTGCGCGTCAAGATCCACCTATAGTTCATACGGTAGCTGCAAAAACTATGGGTTTTATTGATATGTTGATTGGTTCTGGTTCATCATCACCGATGCCATTTCACTTTCATAGTCCTCTACATTCATCATTTATGGAACAACATGGGATAGATTGGATGGATGCAGATGTTGATTCGCCGCTTGATCGTTTGGTGGATATGGTGGAGGTGACTGTTTTAGAGGACTTAGGTCATCCGATATCAGATGATGTGCATGTGCATGTTTCAATTCTTTTTTCATTATTTTTTAAATTTCTTTTTAACTAGATATTCATGTAAGTTGATATATATGTGTATATATATTGTTACAG
>VDFB02035360.1:26368-37024 GCA_007258455.2 Sequoia sempervirens
CTTGTAGGCATAGTGATATCTTAATCTATCTCAGGATGGTAGCCTATAAGAGGGAACAAGACAAATGCACTTCAACTTGAGAAACAAGTGTCAAGACTACATAGAAACAAAAAAATATAAAAACAACATAAAAGACACAATATGTACATGCCAAAACCAACACTTATAAAGAACTAGTAATCCAAAGTATCATGGATGACAACTTCACCAACCATGACCATGACACAGACAACATTATTCTCTATCTAGAAAATTCAAATAGCAACCCATTTCAATTTATTAACATTAGCACATCCCTCTAGAACCACATTTTAGGTATTGAATGTTAACCATAATTCTTTCTAGAGAAATATTTCATGTTTTCCAAGTAGAATATATCATCCAAGCTATACCCTCAAACACCATTTATCTGATAAAATATGGATGCATACTGTAACACCCTGTCAAGAAACCCTAGAGGACAACATGCTACAACACATAAAAATAGAACCTTTTTTTTTTGAAGTGCAACATACTAAAGATTGCAGATGACACAATAACTTCAACGAGACTACGATCTACTTCTCGCTCCACACTTAGGAATCCTTGTCACACTAAGGAGCTCCTCAAGATATGATATCTTAGAAGTGACTTCTCAAGATACCCAAACCTTAGAAGTCACTCCTCAAGATATCAAATCTTGATTACCTCTTGGACCATGTTGATGCCCATCGGAATAAGTGCACTCTTAAAATGATTCCCAACCATGTAAACACTTATATGTCCTCTAAGGTTCCATGACTACATTATTAGAATCCTAAGAACCAAACTAACCTAAATTATGAATCATCTCCTTAAACTAAATTTTATCTAACAATATAAAGTGCATTAATCCATCACATTTAAATGATCTATCAATAAGAATCATCCATATCATATTAACAATATTGCAACATTTATGATCATTACAATTAAATAACATCTACAAGGTACTATTATCAAATTTTCACCACAACTCAAATCGACAGAGCTGATTAATTCAAGTTCATTTTAAGGTGAAAAAATTTCAATTCATTTCTATAGTTGCTTAAACCATTGCATGTATTTGAGTTTTAAAGAGTTGTTCAGAAGTGTGCAATGTGTTTTAGTTTGTTATTCATGATTACAGCATAAAAAATTGCATGAGATATAAACAAAGTGCTTTCGTTTTAAATTGATTTACTCATTCCATAATGTTTCATACATTTTTGCAAAAGAGAAGTACAAAATTGAACAAGATTGCAAAAAAATGTTATTTTATATTCATTGGGATGAAAAGAAAGATCAAGTGTCCCACACAAGCCATGGGAATAACCGAGTCAATAGAACACAAGAAATACACTATGCTACTAAACATGAAATAAAGAAAAAAAATCATAAGGGGAAACATAGTCGTAATTTCCTAGAGGTCTTCAAGTTGTATTCATTGTTGTTTCTCCCTTCTTGCTCCTATTTCTCCAATGAAATTGTAGATGATTGGGAAAGCTTTGTTGGAGCTCAAGTTAGGAATCCTCCTATATGATCTATCAATAGTAATATAGAACATTGCTTATGATGCATTGAATCAGTTGAGCAAAGATTAAAAGTGTGCAAGAGAATACAAAGGAGGAAACATCACAAGAACATTGAACTTGTTTTTTTTTAATTTGACATTGTTTGTTTCCTGTGTAGGTATAGGAAAAGTTATGTTGTTGATCTGCTTCAAAGACTTAATAGTATGTGGTGTAAAACGGGCTCCCAAAAGGGTTGATCTTGGCATGCTGCCCCTTAACATTCAAGAAGGGGGTTGCGGAAGGAAACAAATTCACAATTTCCCAAAAGAGATATGCATCTAAAGGAGTACATCACAAGTGTCATAAGAGCTCAAACAATTGATCATTTAGGACAATTAATTCTGGGAATGCAATGAGTTGAAGATTATAAATGATCAATTGCTCACATATACCATCATAAGGAGTGCATCATCATGAAATATGATAGTGAACATGCATACATAATGCCAATCAAAAGTGGAAACTAAAGCAAGTGGAGAAGCTTCAAAAAAACACCATTAAAATTTCACATATTTCAAGATCTTCTATGCATTGTGGATGTCCTCAGAGGGAGATAAAAAATGCACAAAGAGTACAAAATAAGCTACAATCTTTTCCAATCATTGAAGTGCAAGATGATAGCTTGAAGATGGAATAAGCAAGGAGTGCAACATTCGGTGCTGAAAAGAAGCAACAGGGTAAGATTAGAATAGTGGTTTACAATTGATCAGAGGAAGGAAATTTCACATTTTTTCTTTTCACCAAATTCAATGGGTTCGGTCGAACCCAATGGTTCGACCAAACCAAACAATGGGTTCGGCCGAACCCATGGTTTGACCGAACCAATAAAACCTAAATAAAAAAATCATATTTTAATAGGTTCAGTCGAACATGGGTTCGACTAAACCCCTTAAATATGACAAAAATAAAAAATTCTTTCATTTTCAATTGCACTTTTACTTTCTAATTTTACCAGTCACTTTCACTGGTGCGTGCAGCAAAATGAGAGCGTGACGGTGACCAAATAGAAGTTTTTCTTTTCGGCGAAAGCAACTTTAAGTTCGTCTCTCCAAAGTTCATCATTCTGGTTTGCATATCGAGCACTATCGAGCACTAGGTATTTAAAATTCAATTTTTTTAGAGTTCAAAATGCATCTATTTGTTTAATTTCAAAACCCTAAATGTGAATTTTTTCAAACTTGTTGAATTCAAATTGCATTTGTTTGAAATTTTTTAAAGCATTTTCAACATACAATATTTTGCTTCCCCATTTTGTATACATTTTTGTCTTGTGTAAATGAAATATGCCTTCCCATTTCAACAATCAAAGCTATGGATAAATAGATTTAATTTTAGTTACAAGAAAAATATATAAATTATAAATTTATAACATAATTATGTACATGGGAAAATCCTCTTGGAAGAAAAATCTCACAACCAAAAACATGAACCAATTATATTATTTGATAATAATATCATTTACAATAAAATATTCATGTGCATACCCTTATAGTAGTATCATTTAAACATGTGAATATGGAGTAATTTAATATTCTAATCAATATTCTAGTGTAATCCCCATTTTTTATTCTCTTGTGTCATAACATTTCATAAGTAATTCCCATCTTACAATTTCCTACAATGCTCTTACAACCTTTTAAATATATAAAAAGGACAACCCTAGTTCAATTAGGATTATTTAATTATTATCACCTACATCCATTCATTACATGTTATTAGTTTTTAGTTGCACACGTTATTAGGAAATGTGCATTGTATAAGCAATTGGGGTATATTGCATGTTTGAGAGTGTTTTCCTTGATCTTTTATCTAGTTAAATTAATATCCTTTAAAATCTTGTTTTATGGAGTTTTCATCTTAACTCTAATATGACTAGCAAATAAAATGACGATTGAATCATTTTTTCATATAATAGCTAATGACAACCATATAAAGAGCCACAATAAAGAAGATGAAAAATAATGATCACTTGAGACTATGATTTAGATACATATGTTGGTAAACAAGATATTTTCCTAAATTGATAATTACATATTGATGCACCTCTCCACCCTAAATATCCTCACTTGTTGGCTAGTAATTTATATAATGTATTAGGTGGCTATCCTTAGGGAATTAATACTAGATTCATAATATTACCACTCTAATGGATTTTAATAATGTTGTACCCTTTATGCATCCATCTACCCTTCATCCTCTTATAATGATTCCTCCTCTCATACTATAGTTACCACTTCCATGGGATCCACCACCCATGTCCTACCGTCTTTCTCTCCACTAGTATTTTTCTTATCTCCCATCCTTTTATATATGTTCACACCATTGTTACTACTAGCAAGTTATCCTATACAAATATGTTCTTCATACCATTCCTCCTTATCCTATGAAAATCTAACCTTATAGTGTAACTTCTCCTTCCGTTACCATGTCATTACCTTTCTAGACCTTCCCCTCTTTATACATTCTCTTTTTAATCCTACACTACTCTTACCACTAATATATCCCTATACCTTGAATATACTATTGAATAAATTTAACTGACTTTCAATATCGCAAAAATTAGATCCATATTTTTAAACGTAAAATGCGTATAATAAAGCACAATCCATGCTTCCTAATTCAACTTCACTAATATCTATCGAATGAACTTAGGTTCATTACAATAAGATAATCATATAGCCATAATTAGTTGTCAAGATAATGGTAAAGTTTTCAATAGCCATGTTTATCCTTCCACATGCCACCATTAGACATACACATAAGATTCATTAGGAAAAGTGTGCTACGCCCTTAATATTAGTGTACATCGAGTTATGAATAGTCGGCTTGTGGCTATCTTAACTCTCTATTAAGTCATATTATCATTAGTATATTGTTATTTAGTTGTTTAGGTCGGCCTAAGTCTTATATAGGTGTGTCTAAAGTCGGCCTAGGTGATATCCTTGGCATAAAATGGGTATATATAGGAGGTTGTGAGTCTTATTTCATCATCAAGTTGTGAAGTGTGTTCTCCATTTAGAGATGTTGGGTTTACTTCGAAGTGGCTTGTTATTCTCAGTTATTATCAAGTATTTGCAGCATATTTCTTATCATATTCTTCTATTGTGCAAGTTATTTCATAACAAGTGGTATCAGAGCATGATCTTGGCACCATAGAGGGAAGGTTTTTCTCAATTTTGGAGGCGATTTTGGGAAGAGCATATCTTTCAGAATTTGTCGAATTGTTTTCTAATTTTTAAAGGGTTTTTGAAGAACATATTGGAGAAGCTGCAGTCCAGATTTTAGAAGAATTGGAGCAGAATTAAGCGAATTATTGCAGAATTAGGGTTTCTACACTATTTTTTTGGAATCTACATATCTCGCATATCTTGTTGAATTGGCATCTGATTTTTATTGGGTTTTTGAAGATATACTAAAGGAGATTACAGTAAAAATTTGAGAGAATTTAAGTTTCATTTGTGTGATTTATTTCAACATTAGTTGTTTCCATCATAATGGAACCCTATAACTCGGGAATCCGATAATTATCCTCGCGGGAAGACGATCCGGATAAGATTAAATAATCAGGATCAAAATCATCGAGGTCAGAATATTCCAGGTCCGTCTATATAATGACCAGGAGATAGGACAAAATCTTGACTTCTCGATCCGGTCAGCCAGGAAATGAAGAAGAATATATCTGAAGTAGAAACAATAGAAGAAACAAAGACAACAAATAAAATAATAAAGTTCAGAAGTTCTAAATCAAAGCTATCAAGGGTCTATATAAGCCCATCAGGGATTGAACAAAGGAAGAACCGATCATCACTCATCAGGCACCAAGGTAAAGGGAAGACTAGGATCATTGGATCCTGCCGATAAATAATTCAATTATTAAAATCTTCCCGTCGAATCCTCGGATAAAGGGGAGGTTCCATTAAAGTGGCCAAACTTGATTAGCATTGAGGACAATGCTTCTTTGAAGAAGGGGGGCATGCTACGCCCTTAATATTAGTGTACATCGAGTTATGAATAGTCGGCTTGTGGCTATCTTAACTCTCTATTAAGTCATATTATCATTAGCATATTTTTATTTAGTTGTTTAGGTCGGCCTAAGTCTTATATAGGTGTGTCTAAGTCGGCCTAGGTGATATCCTTGGCTTGTGGAATTTATATATAGGAGGTTGTGAGTCTTATTTCATCATCAAGTTGTGAAGTGTGTTCTCATTAGAGATATTTGGAGGTTTTCCCCCTCGAAGTGGCTTGTTATTCTCAGTTATTATCAAGTATTTGCATCATATTTCTTATCATATTCTTCTATTGTGCAAGTTATTTCATAACAAAGTGGATCTGTGTGGATATGTGGATATGTGTCAAAAAAATGCTTTGATAAGATGTGTGTAAGGAAAAAATGGAGTTCAAGTGTTTGATTTATGTCTATATAATAGGTCATAAACTCTAGGGGAATTATTACCACTTTGCACAATATTGCACCACATATATATATATATATATATATATATATATATATATATTCAAAATGAGGCAAAAAATACAATAGGAATAATATGGATATGCAAATTTTATCATTACATTTTTTTTTTCTTTAAGATGCATGTGAAGATTTTAAAATAATCGTGCATCTCAATTTATGTGGTATTCACAAACATGTATGGAAAGTAAATATTTAGACATCAAAAAACATGAAAAAGTGGTTTGTTGTCTTGTGCACAACACATTCTTTTTCTTTCGAGAAAATTATCTATCACTTTGTAAAATCCTTGCTATGTTGAGATTATTTAATTTTTTTCCTCCATATTTGTAGTCCTTTTTATTTCTAGAAATATAATTTATGACATTTTTTCTTAATAAACAACATATGAATAAATTTTACATGGTTGTAAATTTTACACATGGTTGTATGCAATCTCATATATATAGTACGTATGGTTGTGATTACAATGTTTATATTGTGTTTAGATTTGGTTTTATATTATCCTTCCAATTTTTTTTTGATGTTTATAATATTTTTATTTACCTTTGGATTTTGTAAACACTAAATCTCACATACACTTGAATATCCATACCATGGTCCCCACCCGAACACCTAACATCCACTTATTAACAAAATTCATGATACCTTAATTCCTACACTTTATCAAAATCAAATTAAATTTTCTTTTCAGACCTAAAATGATCAAGGCCTAAACTAATTAAAATATTTATTGTAAAAATTTCCATAGTAAAGTACAAAATAGAGAAGGGCATGTCAACCCCCAAATCATGAAGGTGTAGGGACAAAACCAAGAGACCCATCAAATAGGATTGTAGCAATCATATATAGACAAAATTGATTAAGAAAACCTACCATAAATAAAAAAAACCTAAAAAGAAGACATATATTACATATTTTTTGAGTGCCCATATATTAGTTTATATATCAATCAAATTATTTAACATATTTAATCAAATTAGATAAAAATTGAAAATAATTCAATCAATTCATTGATCAAAATAATTAAGAAATTTCATTAAATAAATAAATTAGTTAATTAGGTAATAATAGTAGCCACATTTTAATTGGGTTAAAAACTCATGATACATGATCAAATCCTAGCAATTTATCCATCATATAAAAAATCTATAAATTGAGATCAAATCCATCATTTTATCGTCTCAATTTTGATCAAGTATATTTTATCTAGTTGGTCAATTTAAATGTTTTATCATTTGCAAGATATATCCATTTGTCAATATGTATTTCATTATAATTTTAGTTCATTTTTTGTGTAATTCATCTTTTCACTCTATTAGAGGTGATTTTTTAATTCAATTTGAAGTCTACATTTATTTTCCTCAATGTCTCATTTATTTAAATTCAATGCTTACAAATTGACATGCTTGGTGGGATGTAAACCCACAAATGCTCGGTTACATTTTATATTTTATACTATTAAAGTATTTGATTTATGCTTTATTTGTTATTTAATCTATGTTGATCACATTTTTTCTATATCTATATCCTCTTCGCCTATCCTTCTCTATGGATATGTTCCACTCATATCTACCACCCTAAGGTGATCCATGTCTCAATCCTTGTCAAGGTCACTCCTCCTCTCTACCTATATCCTTTCTCAATGAGCTAGATCTATCACTGCTACTCCCCAAAACACCTACACTTAAATATTAAAAAAATGTTTAATAAATCATACAACATTGATTAAAACTAACTAAACAATGAAAGCATTTAATATTATAACACCTTATGAATTATATTGAATGTCCCCACCTTGAAATTTATAGCCATCAATGTCAATCACTTATTCATACTATAGCTTTGTTCTCCAAAACACCTACATTTATATAAAAGTGATTTTTGAAGAAAAATAATATTTAACCTACTTTTAACTCAACAATAATGGATGTATTTCTATCAAAAACTCTTCGTACTAATAACAAAATATGGCCTAGGTAGAGTATAAAAATGTTGTTTCCAACCTCATATGTAAATCTAGAGTTAGAGTGTCAAAATTGTTGAATTTCATCCTATGTGATATTAATTAGCTTCTTATCGACTCATGGAAGCCTACTGCTAAAAGCCCAAGTATGATTTTCAATAGGACTTTCTAATCATGATCTTATTGATAGTACTTTTGATAATGTTTTACGATTTAGGCTTAATTCAAGACAAGTTTACCTTAATAATTGAGCCTTTTAAATTATTTAATTTGTTACTAATGATGTTATTAGTCTATGAGCAACTATTTTATCTTTTTCCTTACTATTATTTACAATAGAATTTAATGCATTAAAAAAAACTTTAACAACAATATTATTTCAATCAAACTTTTTGTTTACATGAATCTTTGAAATTTATTTAGTAAAGGTCTCATTTTGTACAGCTTTAGTAATTGTATAAAAATTTGGAATATTTTGGTTAATACATCTTATTGGAAAACCATTCATTGAAATTTTTTGAAGCCCACAACTGAATCCAGTTTGTGATGACCTCTTGCCTTCAAGAATTTCTATTATGCTCATCAATTTCAAACCATTTGGGGTTCTTGAATGTTTTTAAATTTTAAAAAACTCATTACAAAAAGATGGATTTTGAATTTCTTTTTCTTTTTCACATTTAGGTTATCTCTTCTTATGTAATTTGGAGACACATTGGTTTCCATTGGTTCATGTGAGATATTTATAACAAGTATACAATGAAGTCAAACTTTATTAGATTTGATTCTTAATATGAGATATTTATTTTGCTTTCCAATCTATAATTTTTTGATGTTCTTGGCTATATAATTGAAGTTCATTTATGTTAACAACTATTAGATTAAATATTTTTATCCCCAATTATTTTAAAATGATTTTATACTTTAATCTTTGTATTCTTGTTCTTTGTGTTTTCCATTTAGTTTGAACCATTTAAAGGATGCTTTATGTTATAGATTATGGTTGTGGCTTGAATTCTTTTAAATTGTTAATGAGTATAGAAAATATTATTGATGGTAGATGAATTATTACAAGTTCCTATTTTAGATTTTGTATTCTCTTTATCTAGATATATTATTTACCAAAAGTCTGTTGGTTTTTTGGGTTATATACTTTGTATATACGGTAATATATATATATATATATATAACATAGGAAAATGGGATCATGTTCCTTGTGTGCGGATTCTTTGTTTGCAAATACTAGTAATGAGATAAAGTGGGGAGATTCATTAGCACAGGGTGCAAACCCGGGGATATATAGTGAACCATGCATGTTAATATTGCATAGTCTAGAAAAACTAAAAGATGAACTTGAGAGGACTACTGCATATTCCCCAGACAGAGTGACTACTATTCTTTCCTACATGCGGGAAGTATATGGTGATGTTCCCCTTAAATAAATACAAGATAGTGTCACCAAAGAAATGATAAAAGCCACTTGTTTTCCATTTTATCAAAATGTGTGTAAGGTTAGGGGATACCAGGTCACTAGATGTGTCGATCATGCTATGGCCTCATTGATCTACCCACGATTTCTCACAGCACATGGTCTATACCCAAACAATGACCAGATTCCATTGTATTTTGTTCAGTAGTTGTATGCTGAGGTCCATTTGGGCCTCAAAGTTAACTACCTAGACATTCCACCATATGCTGGTCAGGGGCATGGTAGGATTGCTCATAGGCCCACCTATCGTTGAGCAGATAGACCACCCCCAGTGTTTAGGGTATTGGTTGGTGATAGGTCTCTTGCTCTCACCCCAACTCTAGCCCCCATAGTAGATGAGGTTGTCATTGCTTCCCAAAAGGAAGCAATTGACATTGTAGGTGACATTGCAGCTGCCACCACTAGGATATTGATGATTGTGTAGGTCAGTATTTGATATCTAGACATTCCCGATCCACACCATTTTTAGCACAGTGGACCACCATGGATCCTTTTATAGTGGCCGACATCCCTACTCCTACACAGCTTGATGCACTTACAGGAGATATGTCATGCATGACTTTGCATTGTTTGGCTGAGGACCTGTTGGAGGCATATGCCCACATTGCATCAGACAATGGGATCGGTATAGAGCATGTTAGAGATCATTTGAGACATAGAGATCGTTCAGTTCCAAGATCCCATCACTCTTAGCCGAGCACTAGTGCGCGTCAAGATCCACCTATAGTTCATACGGTAGCTGCAAAAACTATGGGTTTTATTGATATGTTGATTGGTTCTGGTTCATCATCACCGATGCCATTTCACTTTCATAGTCCTCTACATTCATCATTTATGGAACAACATGGGATAGATTGGATGGATGCAGATGTTGATTCGCCGCTTGATCGTTTGGTGGATATGGTGGAGGTGACTGTTTTAGAGGACTTAGGTCATCCGATATCAGATGATGTGCATGTGCATGTTTCAATTCTTTTTTCATTATTTTTTAAATTTCTTTTTAACTAGATATTCATGTAAGTTGATATATATGTGTATATATATTGTTACAGGTGGACATACCTCATATCCCTCCTAGCCTTGGTCCAGATCGTGTGCATGATCGATGTGACTCTGTGGATGAATCTCCTGTCAGTGGACATGTGAGTTTTACATTTTTATA